>CAUYPK010008447.1:0-50108 GCA_963574355.1 Loris lydekkerianus | reverse complement strand
AAGTTCGACTACGCGCTCGGAGATCGCTCCTCAGAGGTCCCTCCTCAGAAGCAGCATAACAAAATCCAAACTTGGCAAAGAGCCATAGTATACAAAATAATGATAAGAGGCAAAGAGCCGAAATTCATTTTGGCTGGGAGCTGCATGCGGCTCTAGCCGTGTGTTCACCACCCCTGCACTATGCTCATCCCAGTGTTCATTTTTGTCTACTTTACTGAAGATCAGTTGGTTGTAGACACACAACTTTACCCTGAGTTGTCTGTTCTGTTTCCTTTATCTGTGTGTCTGCTTTTATACCAGTCCATGATTTTTTTGGTTCCTTTAGCCTTGTAGTGTAATTTGAGGTCAGCTAATGTGATCCTTTCAACTTTGTTCTTTGGATTTCTTTAGCTATTTGGGCTCTTTTTGGTACCATTTGAATTTTAGAAAAAATTTTTTTTAATTCTGTGAGAAATGATGTTGGCTTTTTGAGAAAAATTGCATGGAAACTATAGAGTATTTTGAGCAATATTGTCATTTTAACAATATTGATTTTTCCAATTCATGAGAAGGTATTTATTCATTTGTTTGTGTCATGTAAATTTTCATCATATTTTGTAGTTTTTCTTATAGAAATCTTTTACACCTTTGGTTAAATATATTCCTAGACATTATATATATTTTTGTAGCTATTGTAAATGGGATTGAGTTTTTGATTTGGTTCTCTGCAAGGTTGTTATGACTGTATAGAAATGCTACTTATTTTTATACATTGGCTTTGTAACCTAAGACTATACTGAATTTACTTATCAAATTTAGGAGTGTTTTTGGAAAGTATTTAGAGTTTTCTAGGTTTAAGTTCATATCATCAGAAAACCCAGATAATTTGATTTTCTGTTCCACTTTGGATGCCCTTAATTTCTTTCTCTCATTAGTTAGTTTTAATTGATCCCCAGAGTCCCAATTAGAAATCCAATTTTAAATTCTTATTTTTCTGCATAGCAAAAGCAACAAGTTTTGTCAAGTTGTTTAATGTTTTACTTATAATCAATATCTCTTATGGTTAGTTCTGAAAAGGCCAAAAGAGCTCACAGTTACATCCTTAGTTCCCAGAACATGAAAAGGAATTTATGGTTAATGAATAATTTTTGAATAAATGAATATGCCCACCAGTGAATTACCCAGCAATTTAAGAGTAATTTAGATACATGTTTTCTGAAAGCACATGATGTAATCTGTGGCTAATTTCCCAAGAATGTAAAATGGAAAGGAAACTAATATATTTATATAGAAAGTTCTATGTTAATCTTTTACACTGAGTACTTTATTTAATCCTCACATTGGGCTATTTCTATTCCGTTTTCTTCAATTAAGAAACTGAGGTTAGAAAGAAAGATTAAGAAACTTGTTCAAGGTCAAAGATTCTTAGACTCAAAGTTGAGTTTGAATCAGCACTTTCCAAACTCATGCTGACTCCATTATAATAAACTTTACAAATTAGATGAATATAATTTTCTAAAAATATTATTTATGGTTGTATATAGATTATATAGGGATGTGTTGACATTAAGGTTAAATTAAAATAATCTTACATCATTTATAACTCCTGGTTTTATGTAGGGCTTTTCACTATAATACACAGCTTTCTATTGATTAATAAATTATATAAATATATGCTTGGATTATGTAGAAACATTGATTAGACTTCAAGAAGTATTTAGAAAATAAACTTCACTTGAGAAACACTAAATTACCATAAAATTTAAAAAGTAAAGTAATTTTGGCATATTATTTCAGATGAATTAACCTTACATTTTGGAAATAGGTAGAACATAGAATTGTGCTCACCAAGGTATGTGTGTATGTGTGGAAATTGCAAAGAGAACTTAGCATTAAGTAGGTTAAATTTATGATCCTCCAGCTAAAACATTGTGAGATGACTTTTTATACATTATGCAAAACATGCTGAAGTAAATGTTAGCATTGCTTTAATTCCCATCAGACAATATCTTGAATATTATTATAAAATATTGATATTATGTCTTTAAAAATTAATACTGAAAATCATAACATACATTGTAAAAGGAATTTGTTTTGATATAAATAAAAAATGCCATTGAGGTCTCTTTTTTGCTGTTGTTTTGTTTTGTTTCCAATGAGCCTTAATGGTGATATCCATATACATGTAACATTCCATTAAAATAAAAATGCCTCATATTAGGCTGAAATAAAGAATTCTGATTTTGGAAGCCACATTGGCAATCTTGCTTGGGAATGCCACCCAAATAATGATGAAAGACTCTCATAAAGTATAAGATGATCTTTCAACTGTTATTTCTTTTTCATCCATCCCTTTTTTAGGAAAGAATTTGAAGTATATTATAATAACAAAAATACAATGAAATAGACCAGGCACTTACACCTGCAATCCTAACATGAGGAGGCCAAAGCAGGGGGGATCAACTTGAGCTCAGGTGTTCAAGACTAGCCTGAGCAAGAGTGAGACCCTTCTCTACAAAAAATACAAAAATTGGGTGGACATGGTGGTACTCACTTCTAGTTCCAGCTACTTGGGATAATGGGCAGAACTGCTCGAGTCCAGGAGTTTGAGGTTGCTGTGAGTTATGATGATGCTACTGTACTTTAGCCCCGTGACAGAACGAGAGTGTTTAAGAAAGACAGACAGACAGACAGACAGAAAGAAAGAAAGAAAGAAAGAATCAAAATAGGACTAAATGTGCAAGATCCATATAGTGATAATTGCATCAGGATATGAGAAATAAATTGTTAATGCAATTGGGGTAAGATTAACTTTTAATGTCTTAGCCATCAGGCAAAATGAAAAACATGGTAAGATACTTAAGCCTTATTTTTCAGTAATAGGAGGCACATCAGCATGGAGAGAACAATTTGATAACATAAACTGTGAGGATTAGATGTTGTATAAAACACATAGTAAATACCTATACTATGATGATAGTATTATATGTGTAAACAAATTAAGAATTAAATAAATAAGTAAATTACTCACCCTGTGTATTTTCACATAAGGATCACTGATGAAAAGAAAGGGTCATTGGTTTAATAACAAGTTTATAAAATATACACAGACAATCACATCTGGTTGTTTCTTATACTAACCCTTGATAACAAGGATACAGCATTTTATCATATATTATGAAAGTATATTTTAAATATATGAATTTAAAGATAGTTTTCTAAAGATTTACCTTTGTAAAAAATAGCACTTAAAGAGGGAAGTAAAATAATTTTTAGAGTATATAGCTTCAGAGTAGTAGTAACTTTGACAGATGTTTTCAAGAAAATTTTTTAGAAAATAATTTGAAATTAAGTACTATGAGTATTTCAAATGATGTCAAGTAGATGTCATGTTTTTTAGTTGAGTTAGTACTGACAATTTATAGAAAGTAATGGAACGTAATGTGTGATTCCCTCTTAAGAAGAAGACTGTGCATGTCTTCCTGGGAAGGATGAAAGTTTTTGCAACATTGTAAGCTGTTGAAAGCTTCACTATACCTGGTAGATAGGTCTTAGTATTAAACATACTTGAGTTAATTTTTGTAGCTATCAAAATAAGATATTAAATAATTGATGAAATCCCATTATCAATTTTAAGATATGTGTATATTTTGATCAAAGTTTAAGTAGCTTTGTTAAGCAGGTCTTCCTAGGCCTCCTAGACTTTTTTCCCTCAATGATTCCATGTTAATTTGTTTAGAAAAAAATGTTATCTTTTTCGGTGGTGCTACTGAGATGGCAGATATGTTCCCTGTAAGTTTGTAGAATTCCTAATTTATTTGTCTGTGACACCCCAAATCCATCTGCATGTGATTTTTAAGAATCAATTTATAGTATATGTTGAAGTTCTTGTAAACATTATGTTTAGAGTGACCTTAAGATCCAGGTGCATGAAATTTTACTTCACTGCCTGTAGTTTAGTAAATGCAGGTAACTTTTAGGGGCCTTACCTTTCTCCAATTACTGTACAGAATCTGGATATAAGAACAAGGTCATATGAAAAAGAGTTAATTCCCCAAGCTTTTCTGACATCACTGCTCATTGCTTATGCTTTATTCTATATTTTATTCTTATAGAAAACAGTGTATTTATGTCTCATAGAAATGCAATAGGTCTTGCTGTTTAATGAAAGATGGTCTATCATCTCTTTCTATTATTTGGATTTTGAATGGATATTTATGATCTAATTCATCTTGATGTCAAAAGGCTTTGAAAGGATAGTATTATATGAATTTTAATTACTGAAAATTAGGAAGCTGAAACCCAATATCATTTACACCTTGGAACTTTGGTGCATATTCTAAGATCAGTAGATAAAATTAAACTCCAAAGATCTTAGCATGATGTCTCAATACTTAATTAATATACATGGACAACTCAATTTGTGCCAAAACCCTGTGTTTACTAGTAAATATAAAATGTACTAAAGTATTAAACATCTTCCTAAGTTGCTATATTTTTAGAATCTATATGTTTTGGTCTAATATAATTTTTTTACCAAGTTTTAAAGTTCAAAATATTTGAGATAGGCCAATAACTGAAATAAAACAATGAACTAGTGGATCTGAAACTATTTTTCTATTGTAGTTGATCATCTGTAATGTTTACAAATTTTGCATCACCTCTCATCTGTTTTGCATAACCCAGATCTCATCTGATGACCTCAGACCCTCCCTATATAGTCTATTACCTGTGTGTGGTGTCAAGGATAGTTTTTCTTTTACCTTCTCAAGAATATATATTTGTGTATGTTTAATAACTTTTTTTGTAATGGGCTACTTAATAAAAGACGAATAGAAATTGCTTTTAATCTATTCTAAACTAAATTTTATTCTTTTGTGGGGAGGAATGCTGGTAATATTTAGTAGTACTCAGGCTTTGTGACACTGCTACCAAATCAATTGGAGTAATTGTTGTTTGTGTAAAGGTAAAGCAATTGTCCATTAGGTTATGTTCTGGCATTCGAGCTCACAAGTGCTGTGAAATGTCTGTAGGGAGTAATTAGATAAAGACAAGGCCTTTTTATGCTTTTAATAGAGCTCTTATTTAGTGACAGAGCTGTAGTAACCCTGCTTGATGCTGGAAAAGCAAAAAAAAAAAAAAAAAAAGAATTGTGCTGCAAGTTATTAAAATTCTTTATTCTGGAGCTAAGTTCTTAAAAATAGCAATGAACATGCATATGCACACATATCCTCTTTTTCCAGGACTATAGAGTTAACATCTTCCTAAGACAGAAATGGAACGATCCCAGGCTGAAGCTTCCTAGTGATTTTAGGGGCTCAGATGCCTTGACAGTGGATCCCACGATGTACAAATGTTTGTGGAAACCTGACTTGTTTTTTGCAAATGAAAAAAGTGCCAATTTTCATGATGTAACCCAGGAAAATATCCTACTCTTTATTTTTCGGGATGGAGATGTTCTTGTCAGCATGAGGTACTCTTTTATATTTAATACTGGTGTATTCATGTTTTCCTTTTAAAGTCAGTGGATCACAGAAATGTTTTCCAAATGATTTCTAAGGCCCCTGTTTCTACTTTCAGGTTATCGATTACTCTTTCATGCCCTTTGGACTTGACTTTGTTTCCCATGGATACACAACGTTGCAAGATGCAACTCGAGAGCTGTATGTAAATGAGAATATAAATTATTATGGAAATACAGTGCTTAAAATTTCTAGGCAATACATTGTACTGATAGCTTAGGTAACAGTGGTAAAAATTATGCTTTTGAATATACATGGTCATTAGAATAAGTATAAGGAAAATTAGAATTTTAAGTTAATTTATTAAGTTAAAATTTCCTTAAATTATAGTTATTCTTTTACTGTATTAATTTTTCTTGAGAGAGAAAACTGCTTTGTAAATGAACAGCAATTTCTGTTCCCTCTGTGTGGGTATATATTTCTTACCTATTCCAATTGCCGCCATCTTTGATTTTGTAATACATAGTATAGGCAAGGTAAAAGACAAAATGACTTCCTAATTTAAATAAATTTTCTAACATTAAAATCACATTTTCGTAAAAGAGAATTTGGAGCACTTTGAAAAATATTCTGTAAATCCAACCAAATGTAAATTTTTTATTAATGTAATGACATTAAACCTTTATAAAATTGAATACTCTGTGTTTTTATGATCATATTTTTTAGTTTATAAAAGATACACTAGAAGTATTAACTAATATTATTTATCTATAAAATATATTAATTACTATGCTTATTTTTTTAAGATAAAAGTAGGACATCAATCTTAAAAAATTCACACTAAACTGTTGTAAGTAATGTTTAGAGCCAGAATGCCTGTATCAGACAACCTATTTCTTGAGTCGTGAGAACTATCCCAGTAAAATATCTTGTATATGCCTGCTAGATTATATGCTTAGTGTTACTCCATGGTAATTTGGTGTTTAAAAAAAAAAAAAATGTACTGAAGTGGATCCTAATCTGAGCAATATTAATTGCTTTCTAATTATAAAATGAGATTCCTCAATGTAAGTGTATGTATGTTTATGTTTTGTATTTTGTATATATATATGTGTGTGTGTGTGTGTGTGTGTGTGTGTGTGTACCTGTGTGTCAGTATGTACTGGTATTCCAACTGTGTACTACATTTTAATTCCATTACTGGGTGCACTAAAGTATTGCTTTAGAAAATGCATCGTACACCTTAGAGTTCAATGGTAGGCTATCATACATTGTGTAACCCCTTGAAATGTAGCTGCCTTACCTGAGCAGCTGCACCTTAGGATGTTGAAATGATGAAGACTGAGGTCCATTCCAGGGATTATTTTGTGGCCCTTCTATGGTGATGCTACTTCTTCTTTAGGAAAGTTTGTAGTGATTTCTTTAAAAAAATATATATGGTGTTTTAATGCTTACATTTATTTTAAAAAGTAACAGGTAACTATTTCATGGCTGTAAATGTTTATGTTCAGAAAGTTTTGGACAATTCACATGTTCATTACATTTTCATTGTTGACAGTAAATTCTGGCATAGAGAAGTGAGTTCACCATATGTGATAGTTGCCATATGCTGATTACTTTCACTTGTTCTTTAAGATGATTATCTGTACCTCTTGTACTAATATTTTAATTAGTGGCCATAGATTTCATCTTTTTATATTTTTAACTACAGTTTTATATATGGAGGTCCAAATTTTCTTAACTCTGCTGTGTTTGATATGTAGATTATTAACATATTAAAGACCATCGAAAATCAACTATATTTTAAACTAATGTTTTTGTTTATTTTCGTTTATAGTTGGTTATACAACGGATGATTTACGATTCATCTGGCAGTCAGGGGATCCTGTTCAGTTAGAAAAAATTGCCTTGCCTCAATTTGATATCAAAAAGGAAGATATTGAATACGGCAATTGTACAAAATACTATAAAGGCACTGGTAAGTAACAGTTTTTAAGTTAAATAAAACTAAGCCCTATTTCAAAGATTCATTTTAATTTACATATGCTAAGGGAAGAGTAGAACAAACCAGTTAGAAAAAGAAAGTATAGTAGTTTATCTTTACATTCATGTGTTTAAATCTTACATAGAATGCCATTGACTAATACTTTTTAGTAACTAAATAGATATGCTTTTCTTTATGTAATTCTGGTAGTTAGAAGTTTTCAATTTTTTATTTTAGAATCCAAACTATCCTAGGCAGTGGTTTTTCTTAGATGTTGCCAAAAATTTCTCCTTATGGGAAGATTAAATTTAGGGCTGAACTTTTTATATATGAAACAATGTCTTTTGAGTAGTTTTTAGATGGTAGTTGGCTCATATTCTTAATTGTATAAATCATTGATCTTTATGTCATGCAGGAAGCAACAGCGGTGTGAAATATTTGGACATCAGTAGTAGTCACTGTAGACTCTTTGAACAGCCAGTTACGAAAAGCACAACAAATTAACTTACTTCATTAAATTACATTGAGCTTTTGAAGAAAAAAACAGTACTCACTGTTCAATACTTTCATAATATTATTAGTGTTCAGTCTTTCAGTCTCTCCTGGTAGATATTGCTGATTAAATGTTTTAGATATTGAATAGAGTGTTATTTCACTTAGTGAAATAAATAAGGAGATCATTTAATTTTGATCATTATATTAGTAGTAATAATAAGTTCAATTTCTATATTATCACATAGTTCTAATTCTATCTCAAGTAAATCATGACAAAAGATATCTAAGAATAGATATAATTAAAGTTTAACTTTATTGCAACATTTATGTTGAGTTGCAATAATAAATATGTATATAGTACAATTGTGTAGAATTTAGAGAGATCAGATTGAGCTAGAATGCTGTCATTATTACACCAAGGGCAAAATATAATTCATAACATTTCAGTTGTTGGTAAAATAAGAGGCAGAGTGATTGCACATTTACAGTGTTGTAATAAAGACAAGACTAGGCAACTTGAGTATAAAATCAGTTTAAGCATCTCTTGTTGACTTTCAAATACATTCACCGATTATCTAACATTTGTATGTAAGTAGTCCTTTCTGATCGAGCTTATATACAATAGGACAAGAGAGATTATAATTAGCTATATTGCTAAACAATTCTAAAGGGTTTTTTCTGTAAGTAAAAACAAAACTAAAAATTTTAATTTTAAAAATTTGGCTATCGAAGTATTCACTGAAGAAGTATAATATCCATAGATTGTTAGATATGGAAATGATTTTATTGATAATTCTGAGCCAGTTCCTTAAATAACACATAAAATAACTGAAATGCAGGGTGACTAAATGACTTACTGACTGTCACCGGGCAAATTAGTGTCAGCAGTGGGACTTGGGATGGTAAGTTTTCTCCCATCTGTATGCCTTCAAATTAAGAAAACTGCACATTTAGGGATTTTTATAATTTACCTATTAATGAAAAGAATAATCTTGAAAACCACAAAAATCCTTTTGGGACTGTTGTGTAAGAAGACATTTAATAAATACCTTTTTGAATTCTTACTATACTAGGCATTAAGTGCTTTGTAGAAATTATATGATTTAATCCTCACAACAATCCTGTGAGGTAAGTCCTTTTATTATCTCTATTTTATGCATTAGACTAATGAAGTGAAGATATTTGCCTAGTCAGACCATTCCTAAGTGATGTGCTGGGATAGTGAGTCTGATATTGTTATATTATCTGTGGACTCGTATTATTTTCAAAAATACAGTGGAGCCTCCATAGCTGACCACCTCCCTTCACTGACCACCTCCTTCAGTTGATTGATTTTCAGAGACCAGACATGCAGCATATGTGCATACCAGTAGGGTGGTCCTTATGTTGACCACCTCCGTATGTTGGCCACTTTGTTAGACCCCTTTGGGAGGTTAGCTTACAGAGCTCTACTGCAGTTATCTGCATCCAGATTATAAGGTTAATCTGGCAAAATGCATAGTGTCTAAATTGCTCTGAGAAATATGAAGGAGACCCCATTGAAGATATTAACTTCATCTAGAGAAGAAAATAAGATTAACAATTTTATATAATAGCATATAGATTGTAATTTTATATAATAGCATAAAATGATGTAATAGAATTGAAAATCTTGGGAGAGTGTTCATTATTTTATTTGTAGTCCTACTTTTAAAAGTTCTCCATTTGGGGACTCGGTAGTAAATTAAAAAAAAAAAAAAATAGGCCTTTCTCCTTCATAGAGCAGAGCATATTGCAATGTGGTAGACACTTAAACAAAGTAAATGCAATTCATTTTAGTTCTTAGAAGAAATAATGTGTGCATGGCAGAGAGAATTTCGGGGATTACTCAGGAGTTATAAGATTTTTTGTGGTTTTTTTAGTCATAAATAAGTCATTGAAATCTCATTAGCTACAGAAAATAACAACAAAACTTTTGGCTAACAATATTGTTTGGCTAACTTCCATTGTTTCAGGTAGTTCATCAGCATTCACATGAATCATCATATGAATATAAGTAAAAAATATTTTAATGTTTGAATAATATTTAGAAATCTGTTTAGAAAAATAGGACATTCAAAATATCTGGAATGTTTAACAATGTAGAATGGTGGAAAGAATATATATATATACACACACATACTTACTATGTATATGGAAAATGATAGCCAATATTTTATTTAATTCATATAGAAATAATGACAGCCTTCACTTTATTAAAATTATGCTTTTTCATTATTGTAGAATTTGCAAAGGTGAACAAATATATAGAAAAATAACTGTACAAAAAATACACAAACTGGACGCCTGAGAGAATAATGAAATAAAAGTTCACAGGAAATAGAAAGTAAATTGAATTTGCCCAATGAACATTTGTATCAATTAGCTGCCCACCTGCCTCTCATAAATGTAACAGGACTAGGAAAAGATCAAAAAAGATCAAGAAATGTTTCTCATAAAGGTTTATGGAGCAAATCACTGTAATATCCAAGCATGTACTTTACTGCTGAATGCATCCAAGTCTTATGAAGCTCCCCCAGAAGGTGCCTGCATCAAAGGGACATGGTTCAAAACACAGGACTTGTTATTTCGGTATCTTTTAAACATGGTGGGATGAAATACAGCATTGCCTTTTAACGTTTTCTACTTTATAGTACATTATTATAATATTTGTGAAAACTGAGAAAACAAAAATATATAATTTGTTGAGAAATACATTTCGTGAATACCATGTGAAGATGAAATTAACTTGAATAAGTGATGCTATTACAGTGCGAGGGTCTTCAGAATCACATTTAGGAAATAGTGTGAACCTTCCTAATTACAGCAGTAATACTTAGGAAAGATTGTGTCTTCAAAATATTTTGCACAATTGTTAGTTAGAAACATATGTTCTTGTTTGTTCTGGCAGGAAGTTAAGATGAATGGTGGGAAACAGAAAAGGGAGGGAAATTTTTCATTGTTTTGGTTTTTGTATCTTTTTAAAACCTGTGAATGGTTTAATATGTTGCTTAATTTTGAGGAAATTAAAATTCAAAAAAAGCAGTTGGCATTTTTTATTTTTGATATAATCTAGAAGCTTTTGGCATAATTAGAACTACTTCAGTTCAAATCAACTAATCATTTTTGTTACATATTAGCTCTATTAGTCTAACCCCTCCGAAGTAGCAATAATTATAATTCACATTGGAAAAGGATGGATTTCTAATCTCAGTCATTTGCTAAGAGCGTGTGAATAGTCATTCTTTTATTCAACACTTGTTAAGACCCTATTGTGTGCAAGTACTATGTTAGATAATATTAATGAATAAATATGATGATTATCTTAATGTCTGAAGTATGCGTACAGTATTTCAACTTCAGAAGACTAGATAAATATTATTTTAACTATAAAATAGTCAATAATAAAATTATTCTGCCCCCGTAATTGCTTCATTTATTCATTGTTGATTTATCTGTTTCACCATTTTAAAACAAGTAAAGTTTGTATAAATTTACATGTAACCTTACTTTTGCTGAATGATAAATGACATTCTTCTCTAAATTATACATTTTAGGCATAAACTATTATATTTAAATTGTTAGCTGAAAGGACCAAAAGTTGTAACATATAATCTGGAATGTCTGGGAATATATCATTCTATCAAGTGCAGTGCCATAAGAATATTTGTGTTGCTTATTTTCTTTGTTAAAGCAGCAAAGGCTATTTAGGAGGCTTCCCAGAATTTCTAATTAATTTGGGAGACTAGCTGATGTCATGACCACTCTAGAATCAGGGGTTAAAGCAATTTCTGCATTTGTGTTAGCATGTGAAAATGAATCTGCAGGCTTGGAGTGGAGGGGCGAAGAAAACTGAGAGGAACGTTAGATATTTACACTTTACAATCTTTTATGTCCATGGACTGAAAGCACTTATTTCTTCTTCTTGCTGATGTTTACTTCCAATACTCTCTTTATTCTGTAATGTTTACGTATTCCTAAGCATCACGGAAGATTGCCATCCTTTCAAGATAAGAAGTGATTTATGCAGCTAAAAAATTACAGTGACAACACGTAGTGCCTGAGTGTTTCCCTTTACACGTGCTCTGCTTTGATTTGCTGCTCCCAGTAGGGCCCCTTTAAATCATCAGCTCTGCGAGCTCCCATGGGCAAGGGAAAGTTCAACTCCTTTGCACCTCAGCCTCCCGAGTAGCTGGGACTACAGGTGCCCACCACAACACCAGGCTTTTCTTTTTTGGTTGTTGTTGTTGTAGTTGGTCAAGGCCGGGTTTGAACCTGCCACCCGCGGTATATGGGGCCGGCGCTCTACCCACTGAGCAACAGACACTGCCCTACAGTTATGGTTTTAACTGAAAATAAAATAAAACCAAAGTAGAAACAGAAACATACAGAAAACAATCTTGAACTAGATTTTTGCAGTTTATATTATAATATTATTTATTATTATATATTATTGCATTTATTATTATTTTGCAGTTCAAGTTTTCTGAACAAAGATGGAAAAGTCTAGACACTACATAGAGGAGCAGCTTGAGGGATCTATTTCTCAATGACATAATGAAGTTGTGAAAGGTCAGGCAAAACTGGTTCCATAATGTCACCTTTTAGATCACATACATTATATACACCATTTAAAGCAAAGAACCTGTCTTTTTTTTTTTTTTTTTTTGAGGTGTTTACTTTGTGAAGTTGCCTTGAATAGAGGTGACCGACTTCCCATTCAGAGGCACGCTGTGGATCATTGCAGTTGTGTGTGGGTAGGAGGCTGACACCTTTCCTGTGTCTGTTTCTGAAAGGCTACTACACGTGTGTGGAAGTCATCTTCACCCTGAGGAGGCAGGTTGGCTTCTACATGATGGGCGTCTACGCCCCCACCCTGCTCATTGTGGTCCTCTCCTGGCTGTCCTTCTGGATCAACCCGGACGCCAGCGCAGCCAGAGTGCCCCTGGGTAAGGTGCTCCGTGTTCTCAGTCACGTCAGGAATATGTTGTCCTCTCTAACTAACTTAACTGTGTGATCAACTACTTGGAAAAATCACGTTTTGGAATTGATGGCAATCTATTTTATTTTGTTTTCTAGGCTTTCTTCAAAACTTGAACTAACAAGGGGAAGGTTGATTGGTGGGAGGAGGAAGGGCATTTGGTGGGATCTCACCTAATGTGCATAATGCAAGGGTATATTTCAAAATAACTAATATTGAGTTTTAAATGTTTTACTACAAAAAACAAGTAAGTCACCTGCTGGATATATTAATCAGTTTGATTTAAGCATTCCACATTGTATATCAAATCATCACCTTGTACCCCATAAATGTATACAGTTACGATTTTATTTTACTTTATTTTTATTTTTATTTTTGAGATAGTGTCATTTTATTACCCTCAGTATAGTGCCGTGCCATCACAGCTCACAGCAACCTCCAACACCTGGGCTTAGGCAATTCTCTCACCTCAGCCTCCCTAGTAGCTGGGACTACAGGTGCCCACCACAACACCAGGCTTTTCTTTTTTGGTTGTTGTTGTTGTAGTTGGTCAAGGCCGGGTTCAAACCTGCCACCCGCGGTATATGGGGCCGGCGCCCTACCCACTGAGCAACAGACACTGCCCTACAGTTATGGTTTTTACTGAAAATAAAATAAAACCAAAGTAGAAACAGAAACATACAGAAAACAATCTTGAACTAGATTTTTGCAGTTTATACCCTCTGTAATTATGCTAAGCTTTTGTGTTCATGTCTTCAGGAAATTTTAAACAGTTAACCTATTCTATTTTTTGCCATAAAATAATTATTAATAAGTCATTCTCATAGACAACTAAAATTTAAAATGTTCAGTAGTGTCAAAGTTGGAAAAAAAATAACTTTTTGCGGAAATCTTTGTAAACAGTAGTGTATACTATCCCATACTTTTGCTCAAGGGAGAGTAAAATAATTCATTTTTTAAAATATTGCCCAAATCATTTTCTTAGGCACCAATTCTTGTGTGCTGTGTCATAAGGTGGCTAGAGAGAGTTTGGGCGGGTTGTCTCCCTCGAATGTCCAGACCCTCCAGTTTGTTACTTGTAATCCTCTGGGACATATAAATGCCATTAGCCAGTCTTTCTTTGAAAATCCTCTCTGTAGATGTGCCTCATGCCAGATTTAAGAAAGTAGACTGAAAGTTGACTTCAAAGTTTTTTTGGATAAAAAACTAGAAAGATGAAATTGGCGTTTAGGGATATGGGAAAAGCTGAAAGTAAAGTGGGTTTGAGAATGCAGCCAAGAGCTTTGTTTTAGACTTAAGTTTGAGGTGGCTGTGAGGTGGAGATGTCAGGCAGTTGGGTGTGTAAGTTTGGAGTTTCATGGAGACTTTAGGGCCAGAGTAAGAATGTAAGATTTATCAGAATATGGACGGCCTCTAGAGCAGGGAGACTGAGTGGAATCACGGGTGAGGGGGCGACTTCTGAGAAGAGTGAGAAAAATGAGGAACGGCCACGGTGGCGTTATCTCCCAGAAGCCAGGTGGAGAATGTGTTTCCAGGCAAAGGCACTGATCAACCAACTGCGCATAGGTCAAGTAAGGTGAGGGCTAAAGATTCTTCAGCTGAAACACTCTGAGGAAGTCACTGGTGCCCACAACGTGGACAGTTTCCACGCAGTGAGGAAAAGGGGAAAAGCCTGGTTGGTGTGACTTCAAGAGAGAAAGAGAGAGATGAATTAGAAACACTCCATATAAACAACTGCTTGAAGATTATTAGCTATAAAAAGAAAAGGAATACTGGCGGCACCTGTGGCTCAAAGGAGTAGGGCCCCGGCCCCATATGCTAGAGGTGGTGGGTTCAAACGCAGCCTGGCCAAAAACTGCAAAAATAAATAAATAAAAGAAAAGGAATGGGGAAATAGCTGGAGTTGGAATAGGAGTTGAGAAGGTTTTTCTTTTATTTTAAGACAAAGTCATAGTATGTTTATTTTTGATGGGAGACAACTAACGGTGAAGGAACAACAGAGAGATGAAAAAAGTTCAGGAACAGTGTTTTTGAGAAAGCAGGAGGGGATGGGGACAGGACAGGGGGAGTCTAGCCTTTGCTAGGAACAAAATGTGTTTGTCTCAGGGATCAGCAAAGTCCTATAAAAGGCCCAATAGTAAATATTTGAGGTTTGTGGGCCATGTACTTTCTGTCACATCATAAAACTCTGCTGTTGTAATGCGAAGCATCTATAAACATGTAACTAAATGTGTGTGGATGTGTTCCAACAAAACTTTATCTATAAAAATATGTGGTGGGCCAGATTAGGTAATAGTTAGCTGATCCCTGGTCCACAGTATCAGGAGAGAGGCAGAATAAGTGTTAAGGGTGCAGAGAGAGCTGAGTGAATAGACTTTTAAACCTCTAAGTGGGCTGCCTTCTCTTGTTTGGTGAATTGCAGCAATTGATTTGTAGATATTAGATGAGTTTTGTGTATAGCATTCCATTTTCCATTTAACGTATGGCTGTAGTGATGTTCCATCGTTCATTCCTGATATTGTTGAATTATAAATTCTTTTTTTTCCCCAGATCACTCTTGCTAAAATCTTTTTTATTTTATCGATATTTTCAAAGCACTAGCTTTTAGCATTTATTTAATTAAATTTCTCTACTTGTTTATTTTCTTTTTCATTGATTTTAGCTCTTAATTTATTATTTCCTTTCCACTTACTTTGTTTTTAATTTCATCACTCTTTGAATGTTTAAAGTGGGACTCAGGCAATTGATTTTAGATCTTTCTGATACAAGCATTCAGAGTTATTAATTTCCCTATAAGCACAGCTTTTGCTTCCATGCACAAATATTGGTGTATTGTATTTTCATCTTTCAGTTAAAATGTATTTTCTAATTTCCCTTCTGATTTCTTCTTTGGCCCTTTGATTCTTTAGAAATGTCTGTAGAGTTTTCCTAGCTACCTGAGTATGACTGCTTTCTAATTTAATTCTATTTTTGCTGGAGAATATGCTCTTTGATCTCAATTCTTTCTTATTTGTTGAGACTTTTTTGAAAATAGCTCAGCAGAGCATATGCCTCCTGGTGACCACATCATGAGTATTTTCTATGTATATTTGTTGTTCTTGAGTGTTATGCTCTGTAAATATCATTGTAGTCCAGTTGCTTGATAGTGCAGTTGAAATCTTTCATCTCTTTTGTGTAGTTATTATTATATCGTTATTGGTGAGAGGTACTAAAATCTCCAACTACCATTATAGAATTTTGCTGCAGATATTTTGAAGATGTGTTATTAGACACAAACATTTATGATTTTACCTTAAAAAAAGTAATTGTACTATTGACTCAGATTAAGTTTTAGGACATAGAGTTGATATAGGTGTTTTGATTAAGCATGTTTTCTTTTTCTATTTTTCTCCTTACATTTGGAAGGATGTTATAGCCCATATTTTCTATTTTTGAAAAGTTAGGAGAAAACATATCACATAAAGTGATTATTTATATTTACCCTCAAATTATTTTGCTTTTTTAAAAATTTAGTTCCCTAGTCTGCTTTTATGTTTCCACCCTGCTTGTTTTTTAATTTAATTTTTCCATTATTAACAAGCATCAAAGTTCCCCTGTGAATTTTATTTAACAATCCTTGTCTCAAGTTATTTCTCTAAGTATGGAGGTATCTATGCAAGTAGTGATGGAAGTAACTTTTTGCAATACTCTTAAGTAAATTATCCTATAGCGCTTCTTTTTTTCTGGCACATAGGCTATTTTAGTTATTGCAAAAAGGAATATACATTTTTGACAAATAACTTTTAGTTATTTATATAAATAGATTACTACCATAATTCCTTTTCCTTTTACTATCCTTTGACTATAAGAAGTTATGAAATGACAATACACTAAGATTAGTAGCTTCCGAATTAATTTTCTACTATCTCTACTCTCCATTTCCTTTGCTTTTCTTTTTTCACTGTCCTTTCCTTTATTCCTTTCTTTTGTTTTTCTAGGTTTTGATTTTTCTCTTTTCACCAGTATATTACTAGTGTACATACTATTAAGGAACTATTCTGTAGATTCTTCTTCTGACATTAGCTGGGCAAGAATTCTCCAGACATTACATAGACCATTATAGAGGATACTCTATATATTCTGAATAATTGAGATGTTTGTAGCACTATAAAATTCTGACTGCATGTTGACGAATGAAGTAACCTTAACCTTGAATTGTTTTCAATATCTTGATTATTTCAAGATTTTTTAAATTCAGCCTCTTTATATGACTTATGTATTAAAAATTTAATTTATATTATTTGTTAACCTTAACTTTTCACAGACCTTAGAAAACTCTACATCTATTTGTAAGAGTTAATATCAATTTCATGACATTTTCCAGAATTGAAACCTATGCTTGACTTATTTTCATATTATGTAGGAAACATTCTGACAAATGAGGTTTGTATAATTTAAACATGTTTTTGAAATATTATACCAAGAAGTCTTAGAATTTGTTAGAGGAGCATAGGTATAATTTATTGAGAATATAATATTAACATTATAAAAATCCATATGGATGATGAATTTATATTTCTTTCTATTGGTTTATAATTTATTAAAATTTGGACAGAATTTTACTAGGCACAAATTAACAGTGAATTAATTCCATTTGAAGGCTATAGTGTGATAATGGTAAAATATTTGTCCAAAGTAATGTTATTTGCTCAGATTTCTAATTTCAGGGTAAAAACAGCAAAAGAGTATTCTCTGTTACAATATAATTTCTGGAAGACGAAGCGCACAGCACATGTTCACAGTCTTCTTCTCCTAAACTTGATCCATCTCCAGTCTTTTGTCTTTGGAAGGATTAAAAACCTTGATAGAAGTAACTACCATTGTTTCTAATGTAATGCCTGGAATTTTAAATACCTCCCTTTCTCCTAAAAGATATGAGTGTTGTGATTCTGTTTTTAAAGATGGTCCATTCATCTGTTTCGCTGATGCTCCCTTTCTGACACCCATTCCTTACAAAGTGCTCTCTCGTTTCAACATGACGTTAATCTGAATGATGTAGGCACATTTTCCCTTTTCAAAAACTTCTTCCAAATTCCCAGGTGCACTGTGCTGTGTCAGGATCATCATCATCAGGTCTTTGCTTCTTGGCCTTTAGCCTTTCCAAGTTTTCCTTCCATTGTCGCCAGCTTTTCCTTGGGCTCCTTTTCTCATCTATCACAAACATTTTTCCAATCATCTTGGTCAAAACTTGGTCTCAATCTTTTCCTTCCATCTTGCATCATTAGCTAAGTCTTTCAAATGTTTTCTCTCAAATCATTTCATATTGGCCTATAATTTAGCCCTTCCTTTTCCTTACGCTTTGTTTCCTCAACTAATGTTTTTCCTTCTCAATCTCCTTTGTATATCCATACCAGAGTAATATTATTTAAACATTTTTTTGATAATGTAATTTCTCTCCCTCAAATTCAGACTTCGTAATATTCTCTACCAAATGTGGTGTAAAATCCATTGCAGGACTTTGAAGACCTTCCATAATTGGGTACTATCCTCAACTTCCCTGCAAAGTTTCTAATATGTCAGGATAAATATTCAGGTATACAACAATTAAGTTTACTAAAATTTTATACAATCTGGATTGTTGGTCATTGTGAATACTGTGGAAAGACAGAGGGTAGTATCAATATAATCTACCTCAAAGAATTAAGTAAAGCTTAATTCAATTGATGGATTGATTAATCAGGTTTGATAAACAATAGAAAAATTGACTTGGAATGATGGTTTGTCTAATAATTGCCCATGGATATGAATAACTATTTTTTAGGACAGTAACTGTCCTAAGATCTTTTATGTTACTTTTCATTTCCAGGTTAGAAAACTTGGAGATCTATACTAACTCTTAAAATACGGTTCTATGAATTAGTTCTTAGTTTTCCTCAGGACTGAGGTTAATTATGATATAGGAAACAAGGTGCTTTTTGAGTTATATACATCTAATAATGTTTTAATTTGCAGAAGTCGCATTTTGTTGAAAGTCTTTCTTTCTAATAGAAAGTGTTGTAGGTTCTTGAACCCCGAAAAACGTGACGCTGTTCAGAAACTTCTGAAATGGTGCACTTGATGATAGATTTTTCACAGTTTTAACTGATTATTAATGCACTTATCCTTTCATGGAAAGAGAAAAGAGAGTCAAGTCCACCTTTCATTATTAAGATGATTTATTTATTAATTCTCAGAGATGTTCACTTCTAAGATGAAAAACGTACATTCACCCCAGTTAGTGAGATGGACTCACAGAGGCAAGTCAAACCTATTTCCTACTTGACTTAAAGGGATTCTCCCTGGACATGAGATGAAGGTTTTTCTGACTCCGTGTGTTCCTGGTAGCCTGTGGCAGGCTATGTCTTGTCATCCCTTTTCTTGAAGAGATGATGGAAGGGAGAAAAGAGAGAAAGGAAAATGGGAGGGAGGGTGGCAAGTGGGAAGAGAGAGAGACAAATTATTCAAATTCTTTATTGGAGATTTACAGTTACTTTACTCAAATTGAAGGATAATGAACTAGCTTCTAGTATGTGGGTAACATTACATAGAGCAGAACTTTACCTCTGTCCTTGAAAAGCTGAAGTCAGGAAATAATCAGGACTGTTCTCCAATTTGCCTGCTCTATTAGTTTTTTTTTTTTAATTGTGAAACTTATTAGAAAGTTACTTTCTATGTTCTATGCTTGTTCTGGTTTTAGTTATTCTTGGAGGCTTAATTAAGCTCTGTAAGCTGAAATCTATCTAAAACAAAGTTGAAAAAAAAAATACATAATCATCTATAGTCAGTACTCTGTGTCTTCCTCCGAGATATGGTAGAAGAGTTTTAGGTGCCTTTGCTTTATAACAAATCCAAGTTGTGTTTTCATGCTTTGGTCTAATTTCTTCTTCTTCTTTTTTCAATGACTAAACATTCATCGACATTCCCAATCATAATCAATAATCCTTGGATAAAAATTATGTACTGATTATTTCTTCTAGTCTTTGATCTTTAGAGCAACATGATAAATTGTCCATGGTCCATTGGAAGGTCTCTGGAAAGGGATTTAGCTAAAGAGTGATGATTGCAGAACATTTTATAAGAGACTTTAATTCCTGTGTGTGTTTCTGTAGGCATCTTCTCAGTCCTCAGCTTGGCCTCTGAGTGCACCACCCTTGCAGCGGAGCTCCCCAAGGTGTCCTACGTGAAAGCTCTTGATGTGTGGCTCATCGCCTGCCTGCTCTTTGGGTTTGCTTCACTGGTGGAGTACGCTGTCGTCCAGGTGATGCTGAACAACCCCAAAAGGGTCGAAGCAGAAAAAGCCAGAATTGCTAAGGCTGAGCAAGCTGATGGAAAAGGCGGAAATGTGGCCAAAAAGAATCCTGTGAATGGTACAGGGACCCCTGTTCATATTAGCACTTTGCAGGTAAGAATGAAACTATCCAACAAAATTATTTCCGGCATCTTCTTCACAGCCTCAGGAGAGGGACGCTTTTTTGTGCATGCAAAGGTTTGATGGAATTGGTATTCACCTATTCCTTTTATTGCATGCAAAAAGGAACTGAGCACCATGTACTTTTCTAGAAGATGTGCTTTCTAGAAAATATTCAAAACACTTAGATCAAATACCTACAGGGGAAAATAATTAAAACTTGGTTAAAATTCTTGAGTTCTTGGCACTAAGTTTAAAGATACACCTCTGCTTTGATGGTCACCACTGAATGTGCAGATCTTGCCAAACATTAACCTATCTCCTTGTGGTTTCCAGGGAACTGAGGGCATCACTGACCTTCTGCTAACACTGAAGACTCGAGGAACCCTCCCAACATTCCCCATTAAATTAGAGTGCTTCCTGTAGGTCATGTCTGGAAGTCCAAGTGTTTACTGCATGTTTGATTCATGGGGAAACTATACTCATAGGTAGAAATCTGTCCAGCCCTCTGCTTAGTGGCTGTAAAAGAACTGGATTAGATTTCACCCTTTAAGCTAGCCTTGCCAGTTGATCTTGGGTCTAAGAGTAAGGAGGAGTGATAAATCCTGGAGCACCAGGCTGCTTCATGGATTAAAGTTAGATGTCCATTTACCCTGGAGTGCCTCTGATTGTTGCCTCTGTTTGAGAAGAACAGCTAACTATAAGACCATTCCCATAGTAAATTCCACAAGAGACAGATAGGTCCATGCCATCCAATAACCTTGAAAGTCTTGCCTGCTTTGCTTCTGGCCAGGCCCCATCCCACTCTGTGCTATCAGTTTGCTAATTGCTACTACTACCCCTGCCTGGAGTGCTGGACAAGTACATCACATATGTGTTTTTTAGATACAAAAGCAAATGAACCATTTTTACATGGGGCTGCCTGTGGACTTTTTAATATTTTTTTCCCCATTTAAGTTGTTTATACTCACATTTCTGAGCCTGAAGACAAGACACTGTGTTGCTACCCTCAGGGAGGCTTCTTCAATCCTCATACTTCTTTATGTCCATACCGTCTCCTGGGCCATTTTAGACTTACTGTAATCCTGTACTGAGGAAACCTTCTTTCAGAGAAATTATTATCCTTTGGTCCCTTTTCCAACATCGTACTTGCATTTCTATTATTACCAAATCTATGAAGATAAACAGTACCTTCAAGCGGGAGGGGCTATTGAAGGGCATTCTTTAGCGCTGGGGTTTCTAACCTGTGGCCTACTGCAGTCTGCATGCGGCCCAGGATGGCTATGAATGCAGCCCAACACAAAATTGTAAATTTACTAAAACATCTTGAGATATGTGTGTGTGTGTGTGTGTGTGTGTGTGTGTGTGTATGGAATCAATCGTGCAGTTCTTGTGTGTGAATTTTATAGAAGACAGTGTCCTATCACAGTGTCATGGGAAATAGAAGACACAGTGTGTGCTCGCTGTCTGCACACATGTGGCTCCAGTTTCAGAGAGGTGCAGCTTCCAGTGTGTTGTCTTCCAAGTGCAGAGAGTCACACTGACACCATTGGATGTGACATGTGCTCATGATGACATGGTGAGGCAGCAATTATCAGTAGTGTTTCACCCTGCCATTGCAATGGGAGGCCTTCAATGCTGTTTAGCGGTCAGGTGAGCATCCTTATTTGATGATCAAGGGAACTTGCACACCTTGGCGGCGCCTCACACATCGCTACCTCGCTTTACAGTCGGCCTTCTGCCTTTTCTTGCATTGGTAGCTGGGATGTGGAAGGGCCCAGACCTTCCTTTATATTTCCCTTTCAATTAAATTTCATAAAAAAAGTAAATATGGTCCCTTATCTATTATTACTTTTTTAAGTCCCAGCACAACTTCTACAACATCTCATAAAAAAAAGAACCCCCCAAAAGAAAAATTATGGATGAAGAAGATTGTTCAGGAAAAAGTGAAGAGATGTCTATTTTTGTGTGAAGGCAAATAGTAAGGCACTCGGCTTAATTTGTACATGTTTTCAAAGACTATAACTTGAAAAGGCATTATATACAAAAACATACTGTCAAATTCTATGTGTGTGAAGGATTGAGTCATTAAGGACAAAATAGTGGAACTGAAAAAAAAAACTGTCTTCTCAACAACATTTTTTCTTTAACCTCAGATTTCATTGTAGAGGCTAGTTATGTGGTAGCATATTTAATAGAAAAAAGTCATAACTATTTACCACTGTATGTATGGAAAGCATGGCAGAAATAATTTGCTCTGAAAAAAAGAAAGGCAGATATTTGTAAAATCAGTTTGTCTCACCAGATTATAGCTAGGCAAATTGAAATTCTACCGAAAGACTTTTGGAGATGAAGTTGCTAATTTTAAATTTTATGCTTTGGCGATGGATGGCAGCACTGATGTTACAAATACGGCTCAGTTCCCATTTTTATTGGAGGTATTCATGATGAATATAGCATCACTGAAGAAATGGTTTCTGTAGCGTCATTCAAAGACACAACTAATGGCAGTGTAGGAAGCAGTGAAAAAACAGTTAAATCAGTTTCCTTTGTCTGTTGTCAACATATCTGCTGTAGTTACTGATGGTGCCCCAGTGATGGCAGGTAAAAGAGAAAGACTTGTAAAATTAATAGAAGATGATGCAATTACTGCCCTCAAACTCAACATTTGATGAAAAATCATTAGATAGTACAGCAAGAAAATTTACACACAAAAACTTAAAATGAATAACATCGTGCAAATCATCATCTAGACTGGGAATTTCATAAGGGCCAAGGGATCGAATCGTCACCAATTCCAGGAATTCTTTAAAGGTATTGATGTTGACTATGATGACATAATTTACTTTTTGGAAGTAAAATGGCTAAGTGGAGGCCAAATTTTGAAAAGACTTTATGATTTGTGATACATTGTCAAGTTGTTGATAGTATCAAAACCAAAATTTGTGTCAGAACTTGAGCGTGAAAACTGGCTCACAGATTTAGCACCTTTAGCAGATTTAATGGCTCATGTGAATCTTACACAGGCATCCACAAGGTGAAACCAGTGATGTCTCAGACCCTAGCAGTGTTCCAAATGAAACTGAAATCATGGCAAGCTCATGTTAAAGGGAGCAATGTTATGTGTTTTGACACATTGGCTAAACTCAGTCCTGTGAACAGCAAAGACTATGCAGCCTTGCTTTTTGATTGGATACAAAAATTTGAAAACAGATTTCAAGATTTTCAGGAAAATAATCAAATTTTTCTGCATTTGTGACCCAATTTTCAGTTGGCATAAATATGTTACTTGCCATTTTCAAATGGAATTACATAAAACTGCAATCTGACATTAAATTTATGAAAAAATTCATCATGTCTCTTTATTGGACTTTATAGGTTCTCTCTTCCCGGAGACAAATACCCCTCATTTCACAGTCACACCTCATTCATGGCATCACTTTTGGCCGCACCTACATTTCTGAGCAACTGTTTTCAAAAATGAAGCATTTGAGAGTAAAATTAAAACCAATATTTTATGTTGCCCATATTTATTTGTTTCTTTTACTTTTATGATTAAATAATCCAAAGGCATTTTATTAATTGGATGTGCATTTTTCTATATTAGTGATTGCAAATGCTCATTGATTTTAAAAGACTCACTAAACATTAGCTGCATAATTAGGATTATTAGTTATGTGAGGATATTTTACATGTCATGAAAAGTATGCATGGAATTTTTTTTTTTTTTTTTTGCTCATCAGCTTCCATTAGTATTTGCGTATTGAATGCGTGGCCCAAGACAACTGTTCTTCTTTGAATATGGCCCAGAGAAGCCAAAAGGAAAGAACCTTTGGCTTTAGCACGTCAGAGAACTGGTCTTAGAAGCATATTCTGTGTGAGAAATTTGCTTCCCCTACTGAAACATGTACTTACTTCTTCATGCCAGATAAATGAGATCTTGCATTACATGCAGGAACTAACTCTCTGCTTTTTGACCCTCTCTACCTACCCTTCTTTTTGTATCTCCCTGTTTTTGTTTTTTTTTTTTTGTTTGTTTACCACCGTCTCATTTTTCCAGCCCACTAATCTCCTCTAACTTGAACCCTGGTTAGGAGACCTGGAGAAAGAAAGCGAAGAATTTCCATAGAAAAGGTGCTTGGTTTCAGTAATACCAGATCTACTTCACTCTCTGTTGTATAATGGAACTTCAGTAACAAGAGAAATTCTCTATGTGCGAATGATCTTGCTATCTTAATATATTCTATCACGTGGAGTATTGATAGAAGACTAATTAAACCACCTTTTCAGAGCATTACAGAACATTCTAAGTTTTTTAATGAACGTTAATATAAAGGATAGAAGGATCCATGACATATTAAGTCCAATTGTGTTATTTTGAATTTATCTTTCAAGTACTAACATGAATACTGGATGGATAAAATTTAAACTCACTTAAGGACTTCTATATTTGAATTCTCCATGCTTTTAGCTGCTAATAGAAACATGCTTGATTGAATTCTGAAACGATAACATGATAACATTTTACCATAAAGAAGAGATGCTTAGAGTGTTAAGAATTGATACAGTCACAAGATTCTTACATATTGACATGGAAGAAAATTTAATAGTAGAAATTTTAAAATTGTTGCCTTTTTAATTCAGTGGTTTTTGCAGTGAAAAGCTATACTTACAGTTTTGGTTTCAAAATGTGTTTGTTCTGCCGCATTTTGCTTTTCCAAAATGCGAATTTTACTAAATAATTTTAGATGAGATGTCATTTACTTTTAGACAGAATACTAATAGTAATTAAGGGAAGCAATGAAAAATGGACTCTAGAAAGCTTATTTATAAAGTAATGTCACGCTTGGTAAGGAAAAGAATGATACAAAAGTAGGCCAGGCACAGTGGTTCACACCTGTTATCCTAGTAGTTTTGGAGGCCAGGGTGGGAGGATTGCTTGAACCTAACAGGAACAACATGGTGAGACTCCATCTCTAAAAAGAAAGCCTTTAAAAATTAGCTGGGCATGGTGGCATATGCCTATCATCCTAGTTGCTTGAGAAGCGGAGGCAGAAGGATCACTTAAACTTAAGACTTTGAGGTTACAGTGAGTAATAATAATGGCCCTGCACTCCAGCTTGGGTGACAGAAAAGATAATTTAATCTAATTTTGAGTGTAACCTCTTTATAATTTGTGGCCTGAATATAAGAATATGTCATTATACATAATACTACATAAAAATATCTCTCCCCCTTAAAAGTAGGGCTTTGTCTACCAATTATTGATCACTAATTTGTTTGTTAGTTCCTATTTTCCTTTTTTTATTTAACAAAACTGTGAGGACCTAATGTTATTAACATCGCCCTATTCCAAGCACCTAGTATGTGTCATACACAAAGGATTTATGAATAAAGGACAAAACAGTATCCATGCCCACAAATTTGAATAAATTAAAGAACAAAAACTGTTGCTTCTGTGTGAATGAGATTTTTTCTGCTAATATGTTTTTAAAATAAGGATTGATTTAAATTTGGTAAAATAAATCAAAATCATTCCCTCTGTTCATATTTTTATTGTCTGCAGAAGTCACTATTACTGTCTTAAAATCATGGCTAGGTCTTCTGATAAGAACTATTGCACCAAGTTATTTACTTTTAAATGTGTGTGCCTTCAGACTTAAAAAAAGAAAAAAAAGCATGAAGAAACCGTTAGAGGCTGAAGTCTGCACTGGGAAGTTTTTAACTGCATCACGTTTTTATTCTTGACAGATTCATTATCACACTATCTCATTTCTGTTATCAGTAATTTTCAGAAGTGACAGAAATTTATATGATGAAAGTAAGTGAGATGCATATTTATAAGAATGAGCAAGTGAAAAATTATTCCTTGTAGGTTAATACAGCCAAATTTGCTTTTAAGAACGTGTGTTAACAGGGTTGCTGTCTTATTTATAAGCAGTTTGTTTCATTCTTTTCATGTGATATTATATCTGTTTAAAACAGTATTTATATTATAAACTATTTTGTACTTTTATGTATATATTTGATGTGATAAGAAGGTATAGCAAGTCTTAACTAAAAAAGAAAGTTATTTTTGTGTAAAATCTGTGATATATGGGACGAGAAGAGACTGGCCAACTAGTTCATGAGTCATGATTTAAGAAACCCTGAGTACTTCTCAGTAGGGAACTTTACTCAGTTTTACTCAGTTGTGTCATATCATTAAAAATCACTTCTGCAGCAGACCTCTCTCCACCCCCCAGACACACCTCTACTCATTTTGAATACAAGAATCTGCAAAAACATCTCTGAGAGAGGTTTTAATACATTAAATGGCTGAACACTTAATATAACCAACTTTTGCTGCTGTTTTATGTTATTGCTTTGACATTTAAGGAATTATCCTTCCCCCGCTGACACGTTCACTATTATTTCAACAATCTCTATGAAAAAAAATTGTAACGTTCTATGTACACAGTTTGAAAAACTGTGTAGATAGAACTGTATAGATAAAACTCTAAATTTGGTAAAATTGCTGAAAATTTGAGAGTATGTTTATATAACAGGTTAGAAAATTTAAAATAGTTATGTGTGACTTAACTTATGATAACATATAAATCTGGCCTCTCATTTAGTTATTTACAGATATCAAAACCACACTTAAAGCCATGTAAGAATTAATTTGTAGTCAGTACATTTCTATAGTTAATACTTTTAATTTTGTTTGTGAAAACTCAATGTGAGTGATAGGAAGTCATGTTTGCTAAGTCTGTAGGCAAAAACTAGAGTGCTCCATTGTTCTGATAAGTAAATTCTAAAGCTAAGTTAGTGCGTGTAAAGCCTTTGGCGTGGGAATTCTAAAGGGAGAAAGAAAAGGCCCTGATACCCACAGAGTCCCCAATTTTATATGATTGCTCTGAAAGTCGGACGATAATGCCAAGATGTGATATGTAGGGTCTGTTCTCAGCTACTATTCCAGTGAAGATAGTGGTGTGGTCTTTACAAAAGTTCACTGATAATGGGCAGAGACTGACACATTCCTCAAACAGCACTGGGAAGCTCCAGCTTTCAGTGCGGTCTTCTGCCTGGAACAAGAGTAGAGAAGGTGAGTGTGCACGTCTGGATGTGTGTGCACATCTGCACGCCTGCCCATCTGGTGGTAGAGCTTAGGTGAAAGACTAATTGCTCAATGTACTCTTTAAAAAATCCAGTGTGGACATTTAAATGGGACAGGGAATGGAGGCTGGGAAATAACAGATATAATAATATGGGTGTCAGACGTATACATATGTGTGTGTGTGTGTGTGTTTTGCAAAGTTACATTTGAAGACTTTAGATTTAGTTGCTGCCTTTGTTTTCCCTCTCACTTTACTGATTAATCCCTATTTCTTTGACAGGACACTTTGTTAGATGCAGAGTACAAATTGACAGGGACTAAAGCCTTGACCTGTTCCGACACCACCTACAGATGGTGTCAGAGTTGGCTCAATTGAGCTCTCATAATTGATAAATTATAATTTCAAATTTAGAAAGTAGTGTGGAGGTATGGGTGGGAGTCCTCTTTTTGTAAATTTCACTGCCTCAACTAAAACAAAGTCCCAACCATGATGGGGCTACAAGGTCTGACAATTAAGTTCATGAACTATTGTAGGAAAAGTGCTACAACCTCAATGCTGAATATCACTATGGTCACCTTTGATACTCCCTGTGGAAAGCTATGCACCAAAGCCAGTGTGTTGTCCACCCTTCAAAGCAATTTCGTAACTTTTTTGATGGAAGGACCATCAGAGCCTTGATGTCCTGTATGTCATCAAAATGTCTTCTTTTTTAATATTTCCTTTATCTTTGGGTAAACAAAAAAAGTTCTTGGGGGCCAGATCAAGTGAGTAGGGAGGATGTTCCAATACAGTTGTTTACTAACTAAAAACTCCCTCATGGGGAGTGTGAGCTGGTGCATTGTTGTAATGCAAGAGCCATATGTTTCTCGTGCCATGATTTTTAGTTAAGATTTTCCTGTTTCTCCACTGAAGTTTATTTGATCTATTTATACTTTTCACAGTCAACTGATGATTTTGATGCACAAATTGGCAAATTTTTGCAATGTTTTTTTATCACTTTTTCTCCTTACTGGCTGTCCTGCCCTCTCTTTTTATTTATTATTATTAATGCTTTCTCTCACCTCAAAAAAAATGTTTAACCCATTTGTACACTGCCATTTTCTTCCTGGCATTATCCCCATAAACTTAGACTAAGATATCCTGGATTTCACTTCCACTCTCGCCAAGTTTAACAAGCAATTTAGTGTCTGTTTATTGCTCTAATTCAAGCTCTGACATTCTCCTGATGACACACAAAAACACAAAAATGCAATGATGAATGCCCTCAGCAAGACACCACCACACATCAGCATGAGCACAGCTGTGAGTCACTGCTATACCAATGTTATAAAACCTCACCGAGTTGTTTGTACAGTGCTTCCAATGGAAATGCACCATGGCAAGTTCACAGCTTAATTTTATAACATTGTAGCAATTTTATAACAAGGAGTCCCTAAATAGGTCAGTATATTGGTGATTCACTTTGTCTTAAATATACCGTATATACTTGAGTATAAGCCAAGTTTTTTCAGCACAAAATTTGTGCTGAAGAACTCGAACATGGCACAAATTTTGTGCCGGAAAAACTAGGCTTATGCTCGAGTATATACGGTAAACTGTTCAGAAAGGTGAAGTTCTAGTTCCTTTATCCCCATTCCTCTTTCTCAACATTATTTGTGTATTTTTGTGCAATTATATTTACACAAACATCTTTAAAACATTTCTTAGCCAATAGCATTTTATAAATATATTATATATGTGCTATAAAGTGTATAATGATAAAGTCAATGCTTGTATACTATCTTAAAAATATAACATCAATGTATGTTCATAATTAGTGAAAAAAATGGAAACAATCTGAATTTATAATGAGAGAAGGGTGTGTAAATGCATTTCAATTTCCTTTTTCACTTAACATGTCTGGAGTGTTTTTGTGGTCCACCTCTGAATACTGCCATCTAGCTCTTGTCCAGAAAATATACATCCATCAGTGTTTGCTCAGGTAAAGGGTAGCCCCTGGTGCCCAAAGTGCTGCTGGAAAATAATTTGATTTACTAATTATATTAGGTATATATATATACATATATATATATATATATTTTTTTTTTTTTAACCCAGCCATCATCTAACAAATGTAAATAGAATCTACAGAATTAGTCGATGTATTTATTATACTAACAAAGCCAAAACTATAGTACCTATAATACATTAACAATGTATAATGACATGGTTTTCTTTTTCAGTAAAATCTTAGTAAATATCTGCAGTGAAGATTCCAAAGGTGAATCACAAAACTCACTAGTAAAACACCAAGAAAATTAAGCAAGAGAGTCAAGTGCTCACCTCTCAGTATAAACTGTATTTATTTAAAAAAAAAATAAAAAATCTGCATATAAATGGGCCCCCACAGTTTAAACATATGTTGAACAAGGGTTAACTAAAATTATTTTTTATATTGGACGGAATTTATTCAATTTAATAATTCAGAAGTTAGTAACTGAATAATTTTAGTAACACATAGTTTATTTGTTATAAATTATGAAGAATACATAATTTCTTTGTATTCTCTGAGTGTATTTGGTTAATTCAACTTCAGCAAACAAGTTAAGAATGCCTCTCATGAGTAAATTTGTGATTCGTGATGACTGGGACCATCTTTTAATTATTTATGAATGTGGTTTAGAGACACAGTTTCCTCTCATTGGAGGGATAGGCATTTGAAAATCATCCCATCTGGAAATAGGAAATAGTGGCGTCAAAGGTTAGAAGTTCAAAAAAATGTCTGTAATCCAAACATTTTAGTAATATTTTCTCTGTCATGATTAAATATTGAAGTAAGATTGAATATTTATTTATTTTTAAGTAGTCTTATAACTCACAAACCTAATAGCACCTAAAATAAATGTTAATTTAAAATTAACTAATTTAAAATTAATTTAAAATTAACTAATTAAAAGTTTGTTACGAGATAAGCCTTGTTATTTAGACATTTTAGAGCCTTAAATATTCAATCAGTTGACTGTTATCTCTGTTAGCCTTTCATGGCATAAATAAATGTTCTCTTGGGGAAACTAGCAATTGTAAAAATACCTTTTTGAAGAGATTCATTTTATAAGTAGGAAGATTCTAAGTATGTTTTGTCTTTAATTTTTATTCTCAGGTTGGTGAGACTAGATGCAAAAAGGTTTGTACTTCCAAGTCTGATCTGAGATCTAATGATTTCAGCATTGTTGGAAGCTTACCAAGAGATTTTGAATTATCCAATTATGACTGCTATGGAAAACCCATTGAAGTCAACAATGGACTTGGAAAATCTCAGGCAAAGAACAACAAGAAGCCACCCCCGGCCAAACCTGTTATTCCCACGGCAGCAAAGAGAATTGATCTTTATGCGAGAGCCTTGTTTCCTTTCTGCTTCTTGTTCTTCAATGTTATATATTGGTCTATATATTTATGATAAATCTTTTCCACTTGTATAAAATAAAATTCCATTTCCTTGTGACCACACCTACTCATACATGCCAATCTGTGAAAACTTTTGCATTTTCATAGCAATATATTGCATTTTGGATGCCATTTGATTGTAATAAAAATGTGGCACCTTCATTTTGAATGGCAGCATGATTATATAATGTCTGTGCTCTAATAATGATGTATATATGTATAGTGAACATACTACTTTAGGGATAAATGAAAGATAGACATACTACATAATATAAATCCAAACACTTCTCTTCAGTTAGTGTAAACTGCAAATACTTCAGATAATTCTGACAATAAAATGATGTGCACGCCGAATCCTGTTATGGTCACCATTCTGATGTTTGTAGTATTTCAAATTTCCTTCCTCGTAACTTTCAAAGAAAGTCATCTTACTCTGGTATAATTTTAGAAGGTATTATCACAGATTATGCAAAGTTGTACTACATATTATTTAAACTTTGTAAGTAGGAATATATCAGTTATAATTATGAAGGCTCTACGGAGAAACAAAGGTCAAAAATTATGAATTTGTAAAATAAGCTCATTTTAAAGTGTGCTTGTGCTGTCAAAATGTCAGATTATTATTCACAACAAGCATTTTTGAAACAAAGGGAAGCCTGGACTTATGTAAAAGCATACAGAATTCTGCCTTCTGATATAATAAAAATAAATAAAGAATAGATTCATTGATTAAATATTTAGGTTATATTTCCATGGATTTCATTTGTTGATGCAGAGTACACAAAAACATTGTGCCTTAAAAACGGTCATATGTATTTTAAATTGGAATGTAGTAATAGACATGTGATTTTACATTTTTAAGAAATCAAAAAAACTATATTCTATTACTAGAAGTAGTTTGAGTTGGGGGGGAAAAAATCTTAATTAAAAGACTTTAACTTCTTTGTTAAAATGCTTACATATTTTTACCTAAATTAAAATGTTTTCTGAATTAATTTACTTTTTATTTATTTGGGATTTGTTATAAATTATTTAAAGATTAAGTAGATAATATCTGTGTTTATGTTAGACTTCATTTCTACTTGTATTTCCTTTCTTGCTAAAAGTCTAGACGACTGAGATTTAGTTACTTTGATCTTGTTCCAACCTGAAGGGAGATGCCAAGCCTCAATTTATGAGACCTCCCATTTCCTGGTGATATCACATCCAGTACACCTTTCTATGTCTGCCAGAACTGAAGTTGAGTATTTCATAGGACATAAACACAATTCAAAAGAAATATATTCACATTATTGGAAGTGTTTTGTGGCAGTTGAGAGCTTGTATGATCACCATACAAGCTCTCAATAATAAAATGTATTAAAATATTATTTATGCAAATTGCTTTAATTCAATGCTATTCAATTTACTGAAGACTTTAATTTCTTAAAAATTCTCACTGATCACGAAATTGTTTAAAAGTAATATAATCCAATTTTTGTAGTCTTTTAAACTCCCTCTCGTTGCAAAAGCATAGCTGTCCAAATAATTTTAAAATGCTACTAACTTTACTGATGGACTTGAATATCTAACTTAAGAGCCAGGGCAGTAGAATTTTACTGGAAGTGTAATAGGAAAATTTGTCTTGACTAGACATGACTAAATTCATTAAAAATTTTTATTTGTAATAAATGTATACATTTGCTTATAATCTATTTTTTATTTTTGAAAATTTCATTCATTTTAGGGAATTGGTTCTAGATATAATTTTGAGTGGAAGATATATAGATGATGGGTCTCATCACAAAGAAATTTATTTGTGAAAAATAAAGAGAATGAACTAATTTTCTGTAATATTGTAGCTTAAGATCAATTTTAATACCCAAATATATTTATATAAATAGCTACCCCACAGTTAAGTGTGTATCTATAACTATAAAATAATTTTAGACAATAATCATAGCAAAGAGGTGTCCGCTGACAGTTGGTTTGTAACTCTTCTCTCAAAGGTTTAGTAATTTAATTCCAGCATATTTCTGATATGTGTACTTTTAATATTACATATTTCTAAGAGATGGTTCACAGATACTGCAAATGCAACACAGTGTTTTCCAAATAAAAATTATCACCTCCACACAAATCAGTAAGTTCTCTTATTTTCTATTTATGTTAGTCACTGCTATTCCAGTCACCCCTATTAAATCTTCTTTCCTTTCCCACACTATTATTTCAAGTACCAAGTCTATAAATTCTTCCTCTTAACACTTACCATCTCCTCTCCATTGCTGCTAACACACACCACATGAATTCAGTTTCTTATTCGAAGTTAATCAGACTATTTGAGCAGTCTGCACTCTCACTCCATGGTAACGCAATTTTATTTTGAACTAACTTTATAAAAAGCAAAAGACTTACACAATCCAAAGAGAAACCAGAGTACTGAACTAACTTTGCAATTTTTATTTTTGACTGCAGAGTAATATCTAAATATGTTGATGTAATATAAAACAAACAGATGTATTTAGAGCGGGCAATTAAAGTTACTGTCATAAACTTGTCTCTTTAAACTATTCTCTCTTCCTTAGAGGTCACTGTTATTTCATATTTTTCCACACCTTATTCTGGGCATTTCCTTATCTAGACATTTGCAACCTGTGTCTGGTTTTTAAATATGAATGATAATTTAACAGAATGAGGTATAACAGATGGGATTTCACCTTAGTTTTGCGACTTTTTTTTTTTTTTTTTCATTTAATATGTCTTAGAGTTCTTTTCAGGTGAGGACTTATTAGGTATTTATAAGTCTAACTTCTGCTACCTATTATTCTATAGGATGAATGCACCTTAATTTAACTTCTTTTCAAGTGGAAATTTAAGTTGCTTTTTCCCCTAATACCAAATAATATTGCAACAAATATCTGTAGATGTGCATATTTCGTGAGGCACATGCAAGAAGTGGAATTGCTGAATTGAAAGATGTTTATGTTTTAAATTCTGGTGGATTCTTTCAGTTTTCCTCTAAAAAGTTGCTAATGCCAATTTTCAGATGCCTGAGCTCTCATAGTAGTCATCCTCTAACCTATTTTATGTTGTGGATACATTATTTTAAAAACAAATTTTTTTTTGACATTGTTTACGACTTTCAAAAAAGTTGAAAAAAATATTGCAAAGAATTTCTCTGTATTCTTCATCCACATTCCCCAAATGACAATATTCTCTCATGCCTGTTTTTTTTTCCATACTGTGTGTCTATGAGACTTTTTTTTCTTAAATGTTTAAAATAAAGTTGCAGATTCTACATCCCTTTTCTTCTTTAGTGTGTGTTTCCTAGGAGAAAAGAACATTGTCTTTCATAGCTACAGTACAGTGTATCAATAGCTGGAAATTAACACTTACAAATGCTAGACTCTGTAGAGACCTAATTCAAATTTGCCAACTGTCCCACTATTTTTGTTGTTGTTGTCGTTATTTAAGATTCAGTCCAGGATCACACGTCTCATTTAATGATCATGACGTTGGTTTCTTTAAAGTTGAGCCAGGATCATGGTGTTCTCCCATGCAGACGACTTTAGTGTCTCGTGTTGCCCAATGAACTATGTCAAAAATCTTTTCATATAAAATTCATACAAAACTATCTCTGTTAAATGCTTAGCTTATCTTTGCAGTCCTTTCTCACCCTACTATGCTTCTCACATACTAAACTTCAACCAGATTGTGACCGTTATATATAACATTTACCAGTGATTGGAGTACTGAGTTCAGCCAGTCCATTTTGTTTTAGGTAAGTGATTAATTTTATGTTTCACTATTTAGGTGGACCAGGCTTAGCTGTCCAATGTCTCAAGTACTCATTTTAACTCATATGTCTTTTATTCATATTAAGCCCTTTTTTGTTGATACATAATAAATACAAAGTATTTGGGGTGTACACGTGATAATATGATATATTCATTTAATCATATTAAAATAATTGAGATATCCAGCACTTTCACTATTTATCTTTTCTTTCTACTAGAAACATTCAAATTGTTCAATGGATTAATGTTAACCACCCTGCTGATGCTGGAACATCGGGCCTTATTTCTTCTATTTAACAGTATATTTGTACTCTTTAATTAACTTTTCTTCTCCCCTTCCCCCCCCTTCCAGGATTGATAATCACCAACCTATTCTCTATCTTCATTAGATCCACTTTTTCTAGCTCCCACATGTGAGTGAGAACATGTGATAATGTTTCAGTCATATGGTGTCATCGTTAGTGAATAGTCAAGTTATTTTCCATTACTATGCAGCACGCAAGGTTCTCTAAAACAACTCAGTTATTACCTATACAACTGAAGTGGTTGTATATAAAATTTTAAATTACTAAGCCTAAAAGGAAAGATCGTTTGAAATCTTGTTTACTCAGTTTTGACTTGATAGGATATTATTATCTTGTTTTAGAACAGTAGATTTATTCACATGGTTTAAAACTGATTGTATATGCTTATGCTATACTTATATGTCAATAATTTAGCATTCACTCTCATTATTCTAATGAAGGTGGTCTTTACAAGGTTAGGCCAGTGTCAAGTTCTTTCAAAGCATCAGCCACATCACTGAAGCAAGAATGCTACAGGGTCAGCGCCTGTAGGTCAGCGGCTAGGGCGCCGGCCTCATGTACCGGGGCTGGTGGGTTTGAACCTGTCTCGAGCCTGCCAAACAGTAATGACAACTACAACTACAACAAGAAAAACTAGCCGAGTGTTGTGGCGGGTGCTTGTAGTTCCAGCTACTTTGGAGGCAGAGGCAAGAGAACTGCTTAAGCCCAAGAGCTTGAGGTTGCTGTGAGCTGTGATGCCATAGCACTCTACCGAGGACAACATAGTGAGACTCTCAAAAAAACAAACAAAAAAGAGAATGCTTTATAGACTTTCATGTGATTAATATTAATGGGAAATAGGGATGCCATCCTCAAGATTGGTTATATTCTTAGAGTGTTACATACTTAGATATTGATTGATACTTTATACTTAAATACACTTTGCATTTTACATATACACATATATAATGTTATATAGTGTATTTATATTATTTCATTGTGCCTTTTACCAGCAAAACAATGAGAAAGTTTATGAATTCTATTCTAGTTGGCTTTTTTGTAATCCGAACAAGACGGGTATTTTCACTCCCGCATCACTCCACTTTCCCCAAACTCACATATTACACTCAAAATAGTTCTTTCTAAACCTTGTAAGAGAATACTAAACTAATAATTGTAAATTAGCAAAGGTTTATTGGGTACTTAATATGTAAAACTATAATATGTAAAAACTATAAAGATTAATAAAACAGCTGCCATTTTTAAAGGATATATAGCTAATCATGTGAGAAAGATATGCTAAAAATATAAATCACTGTAATCATGTAATGTGAATAAGAACATAATACATATTATTATAACAAGGAACAAAGTCATTTTTCTTTTTTTTTTTAGAGACAGAATCTCACTTTGTCACTTTGTCACCCTCAGTAGAGTACGTGGTGTCACAGCTCACAGCAACCTCCAGCTCTTGGGCTTAGGCGATTCTCTTGCCTCAGCCTCCCAAGTAACTGGGACTACAGGTGCCTGCCACAACGCCCAGCTATTTTTTTTTTTTTTTTTTTAATTGCAGTTTGGCTGGGGCCAGGTTTGAACCTGCCACCCTCCGTATACGGGGCTGGTGCCCTACCCACTGAGCCACAGGCACCGCCCCAAAGTCATTTTTCTGAAAGACCTGTCTTAAAGAAGAATAAGAAATACTAATGACTATTTTAGGATATTGACATTGTAAGTAAAGGCCATTTTACATCTTAGAATCTTAAAGGCAGAAGTTTACTAAAAGTAAGAAAAATTATTAATTGTAAAATGCAGAAACATCACAATGAAAAGTCTTAAGGTACTTTTTGATTTTATTTCCTACTTAACATTGTGGAAATAATGAGCAGTAAAGCAAGTTTTCTTTAGCTGATGAGGTAATGCACTTTAGCTCATGTTTGTTTCTTAACTAAAACCCACATCTGATCTTAATCCTATAACTTGAAACAATTATCAGTAAATCCCAATTTGCAGCCTAAGGCAATTGCACTTCAATTAACGTCATGACAGTGATTTGGCCACAAGGAGGGTAGAGTCCCCAAGGTTTAGCAAGAATTGCAGTCAAACTACAGGTCCCTTAGCAATTACCTCACTGAATAGAGATTTTATTAGTCAATTAGCATTGCCTCGCCCTGTCCCATTGATGACACATAACAGAAACCGCCTTTTTTGAAATGGTAAACAAGATAAAGAGAGGCAAAGGATTTCAGCCTTTGAAAAGCTCAGCTCAGTTTATAGTGTGTTCCCATGGGATTAAGTGTTAGAGCTGGAAAGGAAGCAGAAGGAAAATGCTCTTTAACCATAGTAAATACCTGTCTGCTTCTCTTTGAAGACCACAATCTCACACTATATAGCTTCTGGAAATCTCCTTGAAATATGAATTTGGCACACAAAGGCATCATACCTGGTTGCTGTAATAACAAACTTTTACATTTTTCACAAGTCTAAGTTAGAATCTGCAGGCTTGTCAGCTATAAAGATGATCTTTAGTTTATTAACTGAGAGAATATTATTTGGAACTCATTAAGAGGGAATGAGTAATAAAAACTGCCTGGGACTATTATAAAAACTTTCTAAACACAGCTGCACTTTTCTAGTTCATTCATCTGTAGGCTCAAAGGCCCTTTCATTCAAAAATCAGGAGTTTCCAATCTGCACTGACGTCCTAGAAGCTTCCACATTTTAGATGATTTTATTTAAATGTCCAAATAAATCTGAGAATTTTCCTAACAAATATATGTGGAATACGCACGATTGCAAGCCAAAAGCTGACATTATATCTAAGCATGTGGGAAGGTAGGAGAAGTCAGTAGAAAGGCCTTGGATTAGAAATAATAGAAATAATAGTACCTGGGTCATAATTCTGGATTTGCCATTTAAACCCTGTCAACCTTGCCAGGCAATCTTTTCTTCAGTTACCTTATTTTTTCAAGTGGGAATAGACAATAATATAAAAATTATCAAGTACAAAGAGTAAATCTATTATAGTGATTGAAAGAGAACTTGGAAACCATCTAGGATAGAGCCTCATTTACCAGTTGTACAAATGTTGGTAAGTTATTTTACATCAGGGAGCTTCCATTTTCTCACTTAAAAAATACAGGTAATAGTGACAACCTCATAACATTATTGTGAGAATTGTATGTATTATTATGTATAAAGTACATAGCAGAGTTCCTAATGTAGAATAAGTGTGCAATAAATGCTGATTATTATCTACTTTTATCTCTTACTACTACTATTATTTCTAGTACTAAAACTGCTACTCTTGACATTTCATTTTTCCAAAATTTCTTCATTAAAATAATGAGTGTTATACATGGACATTTTGATGCATGTTAATTCAGCTTTTAAGGTATTTTCGCATCCATTGTCATTGATAACATCTTAGAATGTAAAATAACTTTCAGATAGGTACATTAGAGGGAGCCATAAAGTGCATATTAAGATTTTCTTGGAATGAGTAAAGGAAATTTTGGAATATTTATCAGCCATCCACAATTAAATACTGGGTGTGAGTAATGCAATATACTAATGCTAGAAATTCAGAATCTACATATGTAAGACTCATATTTTATACCCTATAAAAAGAAAAAGGCAAATAAATGAGAATACTTCTGAATATATGAATGAAAGTGTAAGGAGAATAACTTCTTGGACATGTTAAACATAATACAAATTGAGCTTAAGTTCTTATAATTCGTGTACATGTGATACTAGAAAAAGATAATGAATGCTCATAATGATTATCCTGGAAAACTGCATGATTCCGAATTTCTTTTGAAACAGAGGGAATATTAAATTATGTTAAATATAATTGTAATGTTGATTGATTTTATTATATACTAATTCTTGGGAGTTTGATCATGCAACTACTAAACATAATGGTTTTTCTCAATTAATCGTAATATCCAATTAGCCCCATTCTGTATAAGTGATTATGTGTTGTATTCTGAACTCATAAAATGTTTAAGGCCAGCCTTTAATAAAAACATATTTAATTCAATTAAGGACAATATGTTTTATATTATAGCACAATAATTATTCATTTATTGAAAACCTATTTGTTAAACGTTAGGAAAATAACAGGTATAATGCTGAGCAGAGACTACAGTAAAGTTAAACTACTAAATTAGTAAGTTTCAACTTTTTTTTTTTTTTTTTGAGACAGAATCTCCCTTTGTCACCCTTGGTAGAGTGCTGTGGATGTCATAGTTCACACCAACCTCAAACTCTTGGGATTAAATGATCCTCTTGCCTCAGCCTCCTGAATGGCTGGGACTACAAGTGCCCGCCACAATGTTTTTAGAGACAGGATCTTGCTCTTGGTCAGGCTGGTCTCAAACTCCTGAGCTCAAGCAGTCCACCCACATCAGCCTCCCAGAGTGCTAGGATTACAGGTGTGAGCGACTATGCCCGGCCTAGTAAGTTTCCATTATGCATACACTTTGGTGGAGGAGATATGGGAAGTATAGAAAATGAACGGATAGTTTGAATATACTATGAAACTTTGTCCCATTACTTAAATACTTAGGGTCTTAAAAGGCTGTTTGAAGCTGTCAGATTTTTCTTTTTCTCAAAGGGAAACTTAGTTGAACAAAGTTTAAGAAGCCCTGTATAGGGCAATTTTTAAAAAATAAAGACAAGCTCCAAGAGATATGGGAGAATTATTAATGACAGATTTCATTAAAAATGTATTTTCTAGGTATAATTTAATTACTTTCAGTAAAGAGTGTCAAATAATAAGCAATTCAAGTCATGTTACTGGTACTATGGAAAATGCTTTTGAAATTTGAGCTAATACATGTTTTTGTTTGTTTGTTTTTGTTTTTTTTTTTTACCTGATATATATTAGTCTCTTAATTTTTAATGTGTAGATAGACTACATTTATTTGCCTGCTTTATTTTGTATCCTATCTACAAAATAAGTTAGATTATGGTGGTTTTGATGAACATGTATGTATTTATATATGTATATATATTTGCATAGGTATATGTGTATATATATACATACACAAAGTACAATAACATTAATTGCAACTATTTGCAACTAAGACATACTGTATTTTTGTCCTTTTTGAAGTTCCATAGGGTATCTATTTTACATATATATATGGAACAGTTGCACATTAAGGTTACATTAGAAGCTCTTTGAGAAATTGCCTAGTTAAAAATCAAGTAAAATACGAGTGTGCTAATTGATGTGAACCAGATGGCCCACGGAGAAAATCTTAGTCTCAACAGATTGCTCCATTTATTTATTTGTGTGTTTATTCATTTAAAAACACTCCAAATCTTGTATATATCCCAGGCTCATTCTTCCCCACCTCATAAAGTGACCTACACCCTCCCCCCACCCCAACCCCTTCATTCCATAATCAAGAACAACTTCTGCTTTCTATATGCCCAGCGGGTCTGCAAGGGAACATACCCAGTTGCCTTCTTATTCACCTCCTCTAGTTCTTTTAGATTTATAAGAAATTTGCTAAACCTAACTCCTTCCACACAGGCCACTCCACTTCTCCACGGGATTTGGGGACCTGTAGAATACCCTATCCTGTTACAATGCCCTTGCTTGGTATGTACTTATGAGCTGTCATCTTTGATTGCAACCCACATCCTAACTCTTTCCCCACTTTTGTGGCCCCACCTTCCGCTAGTTTTTTCCTTTCCATGTGTTCTCCTCTGTATCCTCTGAAAACTTACGTCAGGGCAAAGCTTTCCATCTCTGAATTTTATGTATTCCATTCTCTCCTTTGCCTTTTCTGCCTGTATTTAATCAAGACACTCCAGACAACTGCTCAAGTTAGATATCAAACTGTGAAATAGATATTAAATTGTATCTATTTCAAGCAGTTCCCATTTATTTTCCATCACCATATATAGGTTATAGGACTTGAATTCACATTTTCTTGCTACTTATTAATGTTCCCAATTTCTTTATCTATGCAAAACCCTTTCTTTTGAAGATTGATCTACCTTTCTTTATTATCCTTTAAACGTGTGTTTGTGTGTGCTTCATACACACACGTTTGTATGAAAGAGGTGAGGCGGGAGAGAGGAAAAAAAGGTGAGAGCAGAAAAAAAATCAGAAAAAATAGTAAAGATAATAATTACCTATTCCAGCATTAAGAATAGAATCACTTTAACTTGTGTCATATTTGGTTTAAATTTTATTTTTATTTTTAAAAATAAGTAATATACGAGTACATTGCCTTATTTTTAAAAATTAGGACCTTAAAGATAAACCTGATGTCATGTGCAATTTTTGTTCATCTTGAGTCTCTGACGTCATACAGGGAGGCATCCATGATTTTATATATATATATATTTAGAAAAATATAATATTTTAGAGAAAAACATATATGAATCAGTGTTTTAAAATTTGCATAAATGATAAACCATATCTATTATTCAGAACGTGAGGTTTTGTGAGAGCTAGTCACATAAACATTCTAGACTATTTCATCATAGGCATGTCTTTATACATGTATTGTTTCAAAATTTTTATTGTTTCAAATATGGCTTCAATAAACATTCTTGTGCATTTTATCTCCTGGTGTTGATATTTATGTAAGAGTGGTTCTGTGTAGCAGATAACAACAGATAGAATCACTCTATTAAAAGATACATACATCAGCAGTTCAAAAAAATTAATCAATACTGCAAAATGATTCTATGGGGTTATTGATTCATATTTCCCCCAAGACAGTATGAGAGAAATCGTTAAGTGAAATAGTTTTAGCTATAATATTTAGAAATTTTGGTAATCTGTGATACTGAAAAACACTCCCCATCTTCACTTGGAACTATTGAGATGATCATTTTGCTTTTCTCCTATAACCTAGTATTTAGTTACTGAGTTAAAAGATTTTCTAACTTGAAATAATACCTCTATTCCAGGGATAAGCTGTATTTTTCTGTGATTTTATTTTATTTTTATTTTTTTGCAGTCTGGCCATTGCCGGGTTTGAACCCACCACCATCAGGATATGGGGCCGGTGCCCTACTCACTGAGCCACAGACACCACCCTGTGATTTATTTATTTTTTTTAGAATACTAATTATATTTAGTATAGTTATTTAAACACAATAACTAAGAAAATGCCATGAAGGCTATGTTGACCAGTTTGATGAAAATATTTCATATTGTGTATAAAACCAGCACATTGTACCCAATGATTACATTAACGAACCAGCTATGATTTAATATAAATAAAATAAATAAATAAAATAATTGTGTAAAATTGTTGTATCTGTATTTAGAAGTGATATTGGCCAATCCTGGCATTTCCTTACATCATCTATCTTCTGTTTAGGCATCAAGGTTACAGTGACCTCATAAAATGAGGTGGGTAACTTCTTATGTCCACTACATACTGGAAGAGAATAAACAAGGCTGGAGTTATTTTTTCTTTGCGTTTTCTAGAACTTCCATAAAATAAATTAAGTCTTAGGCCATTGAAGGTAAATTGGGAGACGTTTTTGATTCTGGGCCTGTTTTTTTTTTTTTTTTTTTTAAATATTGACCTATTCAGGTATTTTCCTTTTTGGGAAAATTTTGGTAGTTCGTATTTTCTTTAGAAAATTATCCATTTCATTTTGATTTTCTTTTCTTTTCCTTTTTACAGACAGAGTCTCACTTTGTGGCCCTCGGTAGAGTGCTATGGCATCACAGCTCACCTCAACCTTCTGCTCTTGGGCTTGAGCAATTCTCTTGCCTCAGCCTCCCAAGTAGGTGGGACCACAGGTGCCCACCACAATGCCCGGCTATTCATTTTGATTTTTAATGTATTGACATTGGCCGGGCTCCGTGGCTCATGCCTAAGGGCCGAGATGATTGGATTGCTTGAGCTCAGGAGTTTGAGACCAGCCTGAGCAACAGTGGGACCCGATCTCTACTGAAAATAGAAAAACTAGCTGGGCCTTGTTGTGGTCACCTGTCATCCCAGTTACTTGGGCAGATGAGGCAGGAAGTCATTTGAGCCTAAGAGTTCGAGGTTGGTATGAGCTATGTGACCATGGCACCCTACCCAGGGCAACAGACTGAGATTCTATCTCAAAAAAAAAAAAAAAAAAAATTTAATATATTGACATTATTTCTGAAATAATGTCTCATGGCATCTAAAACAGTCATTATAATATGAGTCACTTTTTATCTTAGTGATACTCATGTTTTCTCTAAAGCACACTTAAGGAGGTTTTGTATTACTCTTATCAAAGAATTAGCTCACTTGGTATTTCTCAACTTTGATTTATTATATGTGTGAGTTCTACTTCATTCATTTCTCTTTTGATCTTCATTATTTCCTTTGGGTTTATTTTGATGTTCTCTCTTGAACTTTTTGACTTGAATACTTAATCCACATTTTTATAGCCATTCTTATTTTCGAATAAATACATTTAAGACTGTAAATTCCCCTTTCAGTATTGCTCTAAGCCACATATTTGTACAGGTATTTTTGTTGAAGTTTAGCTATAAATACTTGATAAATTTAATTTTTATTTATTCTGTAAACCTGAAATTATTTAGAAGCGTGACATATGGTATCCAAATTTGTGTGATATTTGGCTATGATTTTGTTAGTGACAGATAATTTTTGAGTATCATTTTGTTACTGATTGCTTATTTTACTGTCTGTAATTGGTGAACATAATCTGTGAGAAAAATTCTTTAAAATTATAGGTTTGTTATTTTCTCATCATAATTCTGTTATGATGATCAAGTTGAGTCTATGTATTTTGAGGCTCTCAGATAGTATTGCATACATATCAGTTTAAGATTGACATCTTTGGAAATTAAACAAACCAGAGTAAACTTTGAAATTCAGTTAATAATATTGTGCTGATGCTATTGCCTTGGTTTTGATCGATATATCATGGTTATATAAGTTGTTAACATTATAGTATAATCTGGGTGACAGATACATAGGAATTCTATTTTCTTTGCAATTCTTTTGTAAATCTAAAATTATTTCAAAATAAAATGCTAACATGAATGTCTTCATAAATAGCTATGCTTAACTCATTTATATGTATTGTTTTTAGTGATACATTGAACCTCTTTCCACCGTTTTATGTAGCATGTTCTTACCATTCTCTCTCGTGTTCTCCGTCTCATTCTCTCTCTCCCTATCCTGCTTTCTATTTCTCTATTATTTTGATCAAGTTTCCTTGGTTATACTGTTTTCTTTTTCTGTGAAATTTTAACACATGTGTTTCTACAAAGTCTAAATATATTTAATATATTTATTCTCTGAATTAAATAAAATATTAACAGGTGTTTCCTTATTTCATCATTTCTTTCTCAGCTCTGATATTATAGTGGGCTAAAATTTTAATTCTAGAATACTATTAAATACATAAATTTTATTTTATTTTATTATTTTCTTAGAGACAGAGTCTCTCACTTTGTCACCCTCGGTAGAGTGCTGTGGCATCGCAGCTCACAGCAACCTCCAGCTCTTGGGTATAGGTGATTCTTTTGCCTCAGCCTCCTGAGTAGCTGGGACTACAGGTGCCCACCACAACACCTGGCTACTTTTTGTTGCAGTTTGGCTGGGGCTGGGTTTGAACCCACTGAGCCACAGGCACCACCCAGTACATACATTTTATTATTGAATTCAGTGCTTACATTTGTCAATATATTTAACTGACTTCGTGCCTAAGCCTTTCTTTATGTTCTACCATTTCTCATTGAAATGTTATTTAGAATTTTTAAAAATTATTTTATTGTTTAATTGGCAAAAATTGGATATAGTTATTATGTACATTATGATTCCTGACTTACATATACGTTGTTGGATGACACAGTTGAGCTAATTAATATATGCATTACCTTGGGCAGCACCTGTGGCTCAGTGGGTAGAGCGCTGGCCTCATATACCAAGGAGGTTGCTGTGAGCTATGACACCACAGCACTCTACCCAGGGCAATAAAGTGAGACTCTGTCTCTAAAACAATAAAAATAAAAAAGTATACATGCATTACTTCACACTATTGTTTTTGTGGTGAAAACAAAATCTACTCCTTGGGTGATTTTCAAATTACAATACATTGTTATTAGCTATAGTCACTTTGTGGTACAATAGATCTTGTGAACTTATTCTTTCTTTCTAAGTGAAATGTTCTACCCTTTGACCAACATCTCCACGCCCTTCACCACAGCCTCTGGTAATCGCCACTGTGCTCTCTGCTTCTGTAAGTTTAATTTTTTTAGATTTCACATATAGGTAGGATTATGTGATGTTTGTCTTTCTGTGCCTGGCTTATTTCACTTAGCATAATATCCTCCAGGTTCATCCATTTTGTCACACATGACAGGATTCCCATCCATTTGGAGGCTGAATAGTACTGCACTGTGTGTATATGTCTGTCCCACATTTTCTTCATTCATTCATTCATTGATGGATATTTCGGTTATTCCATCTTGGTTATTGTGAATAATGTTGTAATGAACATAGAGTACAGGAATTTCTTTGACATACAGATTTTATTTCCTTAGGTTGTATATTCAGATCACACTTAGTTCTATTTTAAAGCTTTTTGAGGAACTTCCATACTGTTTTCCATAGTGACTGTACTAACTTACTTTTCTATAAATAATGTACAAAGATTCTCTTTTCCTTACATTCTCTTATCTTTCATCATTTGGAAACTGGCCATTCTAATAGATAGGAGATTGTATCTCATTGTAGTTTTAATTTACATGCCTCTGATAATTAGTGAGGTTGAGCATTTTTTGATATATCTGTTGTCCATTTGTCTGTCTTCTTTTAAGAAATGTTTATTCAGGCCCTTTGCCCATTTGTTAATTGGGTTGTTTTCTTGTTATTGAGTTCTTAGATATTCAGCATATGAATCCCTTATCAGATGTATTGTTTATAAACATTTTCTCCCATCCTATAGGTTCTCTCTTCACTCTCTTGATGGTTTCCTTGGCTGTGCAGAAGCTTTTAAGTGTGATGTAATCACATTTGTTTGTTTTCACTTCTGTTGTTCTTTTATGTTCAGATCCACACAGTCATCACCTAATCCATTCTCATGGAGATTTTCTTCTATATTTTCTTCTCGTTCATTGTTCCAGTTTCACTTTTATATTTGCATTTTTAATCCATTTTGAGTTGATTTTTATGTCTGGTGTGAAATAAGGGTTTAATTACATTATTCTTTATGCAGGTATCTGCTTTTTTCTAATACCATTTATTACAGAGACTGTCCGTTTTCCGTTTTGTGTTCTTGGTACTGTTGTTAAACATCAATTTGCTTTAAATGTGTGGGTTTCTTTCTGGGTTCTAATCTGTTCCACTTGTCTGTGTTCCCAGAAATGTTCCATTATCCTAGCCTTCTAGCACTTCTAGAACTAAATTTTAAATGCACAAAATTCCACACTGATTAGAATATCCAAAAATCTTTCCTGGGTAAATGTGTCAGCGCTGTGTCAGCATTGCTGAAAAGAATGGAGTTCCATTAGTGTAGTTATTCAATTACTCATTCTCTTACAGTCGAAAAACAATTAACAAAGTAAGGGTTGGAGTTGACTGCAGGGAATTTGCACTGTCAGGATGTTCCATGTTATCTCTGTCACCTTACTTTCCAGATGGCACTCATAGGCAGAGCTTATATGTTAACAGGGGTCCAATTCCACTGCTCTAGAACAAGTAAGTTCAGTTTCCCCCCCACCCCAATGTCAGCCACTAGTCAGTGCCAGACACGAGAACATCTGGTAAGAATATCGTTTCCTAACTCTCAGATACTCTTGCAGAAGTAGCACAATTGCATTCCTTTCTGGGACTGTGAATCACTTACACATTACTATTCCATTTGCTTCTATTTCACCTTGTTTTCATTTAGTATTTCTCCTTCCTGGTAGTTTTTCTGGCTCGAGTGTCCTTTTCACCCACAGGGCTGGCAATAGAAGCAGACTTACTAATTTCTCATGAACTTTATTCATAAAAAAAGTAGTAGAATATGAGAGATAAAGGCTCATGGGATTGAACCTGCCATTTGGTAATGGTGGTGTATTCACAACTAGCCCTAATTTGATGCCATGGGGTAAAGTTATGACCCATTTTGATGAATCTTTTCCAATGATGTCAAACTTAAGAGTATGAATATTGCATTCTTTCTCATCACATTTCCTTAGTAAATGTTGAGTTTAAATTCAAATATGAGAACATTGGACATGGCAAAAATTAAAAATAAAAATATTTAGTGTTGAAAGATACAGAGCTTTGCCATTGCATCTTCCCCACACCACACTCCCAGCTCTTCATCCTGAAAGTCTCCCCCGAGGAGTCCCTGTCTTATTTCCTCTGATAGTCAATGACCGTTTCTTTTTATTTTTGCTTATTGGCAGCCATAAAGTACATAACTTTTTATTTTTTTCAAAAGAAATAGTGCAGGTGGCCTGAAATGGTAGAAAAGACACTTTTCCAAACTTTTCATTGTTTTTTTCCTCAGGTTGTTTTTGATATAGGATAAGAAAAGCCTAGAGTAGAATCTGCACCAGTCCCACTTAAAATCCATTTATAGACCCTTGGGGCTACTGGTTGAAGTCCAGTGTAATCAGCTTTGCAGGTATTGTTTCCTTTCCTATTGACCTTGGGCAGCTCCTTATCTCATTCGCCATTTCTCAGATACAAGAGGAGAGGCACATGACATGTCCCAGGCCATGAGTGCTTGCCCTGAAGTGCACACACCCACTTATCCATGAAATCAAGACCTAGATAGGGATCTACCCTAATTTCCCATCCCCCTGTATTGTCTGGCAACAGTATTTTATTGGTGGGCATCTTTAATTCTCCCTCTTAATTCCAGTAGACCTCCATATCTGAATGCCCCTTCTGCAGTATATATATATTTATTTATCATGCAGTCCTCTACAGCCCATTTGCCTGACCATACAGCCACACCTTTGGCTGTAGCCCAAACCTGTAAATATTCAAACAATGTCAGTGTCTGAGCCCAGTTCCTCTTCCACTTTCAGTTTAACGGCTTTTAGCTCTGTTCCCTGTGTGAACTTGCCTTTGCTTTCTTTCATTAAAGTTTTGCTGTCAGCTGGGCAGGCTGTGGCTGATTTCCAAATATGGCCCTAAGATTAGAAACTCTCAACAGTGACCAGAAAGCTACTTTTCCCCAGCTGGGATAGAATGGAGATGGAAGCAAGGAGCTTATCAGATGCTCTAAGGCAATCTGCTCATGTTTGTGGTATCTGCCACTGAACTCCCCCTACCTCCATACTCCCCTGCTGCTCTTCAACATACCCCTTGGATTTTATGAGTGAACCTTGCCACACTGCCCTTTCTCTATTGGAGGCTTCTTTGAAATTTCTCAGGTCAGCATTGGTCTTTCTGGTATTGAATTTCTCTGACCCCTTTGATAGTAGGTGGAATTTTGCTTGATATGTAATAGTAAGTCAACAATTATTTTTTAAGTAGTTATCTCAGGCTGTTCTAAGATCCAAAACCTGAGAGCCTTCTACTGAGTAGCCTTATTCAATTTTTTTGAAGTGCCCAGTCCGTGCATATTCTAGTTATAAGTGTTTGTAATGTGATTCCAGCAGTTAGGTCCTATAGGCTTAGTGGGGTTGCCTGAGACACCATTTTCTGTAACTCTTTTAATACTTATTTCTGCTCCAAGCCCAATTCCAATTTTGATTTCTTTCTGGAGATTTTGTGATTAAGAGCCAATGGGATTTTTAGATGAGGAAGATTTTGCTAATATCTAAATAGCCCTGGTAATTTTTGAGCTCTTCATTTATTGTCAGAGCCTTGAGGAAAGAAATAACTGATTTTTCATGATGTTAGAATTCCCAGGAATTCAGACCAGGCTGGACTTGAATTCATCAGCCATCCTTTATTAATTATATAGGTAATCACAGTCCTTAGTTTCACATGTGATTGCTCCTCTGGGGAGACAACTGTCATGATCTTATCAGTTTAGAGCTTTAACTTATGTGTGAAGGTTTTCAAATCCAACTTCAACATGCTAATGTTCTGTTAAATTAAAATATTCTTGTGGCAAAGCTAAACATGCATACTCCCTTATAAGAGAAAGCAATCTATCCCTAGATGGACTCCAAAATTGGCATTGAAAAAGATCTGAGCCAGGTGCATGGGAGCACAGGAGGCCTTTGCACACTGAATGAATCAGAGGACTCGCCGTATGTAACAGTCTGTGGTTAACCTTCAGGAACCGTCTGCTTAATATACTGGCTAGACAGGATCGTTAAAAAGGGAAGTAGTGGGAATCAAAGCTCTCACTTCTATCATTTCCTTAATCAGAACAGTGCTATCTTTTTGCCCTTCTGGATTTTTATATTGCTAAAGTTTACTACTGGGGAGCGCTCAGGCAATTCCAAAGTTCCCATGCACTGTGGCCAATTTAAATTGGGCCAAAAGCAGGCTTAGTTTATGCCCTTTGTGAAAAGCATACCTATGTGTCATTCGCATATAGTATCTATTTCACAATACTATACGCGAATGAGACAAACTGTTATGGAGAATGAGGCCACAGAATAATCTATTCAGCCTCAATTTCTAGTTTGCAGTTTCATCCATATTTTGGTTTCCTTCATTCAGCATCTCCATACTCTCCCAATTCTAACCTCTGGCCTTTGAGAACGCCATTCTGGTCCCCATAAGTATGACTGTGCTTTGAGCACCAGGCAGGAAGGCTTCAGCATTATTCCAGAAAGAACTTTCAGACTTATTCCAGAAAGTTTGCTCCATTCTTGCCCGTTCTTCATCATTGCTATGTATTGATCACCTGCTCACTTGTACGTATTGAAGAATTTGCTAAGGGCTATTGCAGACCCTATTTGTGTAGTTCCCAGGTGTCTGCTGAATTTTTCCAAGTTCTTGGGTGTGTCCTGTCAAAGCTCATATCTGAGCCCTTCTTCAGACAACAGCCATGGACACTGGAGTGGCCCACAGAGGTGAAAATGCCTGGACTTCACATGTTCTTTTTTTTTTTTTATTTTTTTTTATTTTTTTTTTTTAATTTTTTATTTTTATTTATTAAATCATAGCTGTGTACATTGATATGATCATGGGGCATCATATACTAGCTTCATAAACCATTTGACACATTTTCATCCCAATATTCAACATAGCCTTCCTGGCATTTTCCCAGTCACCGTGG
>CAUYPK010008446.1:0-20541 GCA_963574355.1 Loris lydekkerianus | reverse complement strand
ATAAGAAAAGAACTATGATCCCATTTCATTGTGGGCAAGAGACATGAACAGAAGCTTTTCTGAAGAAGACAGGCACATGGTCTACAGAAACATGAAAAAATGCTCATCATCTTCAATCATTAGAAAAATGCAAATCAAAACTACTTATGCTAAGGAGCACAATGTGAGGGTATATAGCACATCCCCTGGGTGAGAGGCTCTTTTACAACTGGAACTTTGCCTTGGAAGTGAGAACAATGTAATCTAAAAATTTATACCCTGTATTAATTTGAAATAAATAAAATTTAAAGCTTAACTACACTTTACTATTCCCCAAAGATATGATATAATTGACCTAGAATGGAATACTAACAAATATGTGTTAAATAACAAAAACAAAAGAGCAAAACTACTGTATAATACACTTCACACGGACTAATATGGCTTTGATAAGAGAGAGGGAGAGTACCAAATGTTGGAAAGAATATGGAAAATTTGAAACTCTTATTCATTGCCGGCGGTATGTAAACTATGGCAGGGACTCTATAAAACCAGCGTGACAGCTCTTCCAGATGTTAAATGCCGGGTTGCTATATGACCCCAAGATTCCACTCCTAGGTAGAGAACCCAAGAGAAATGCAAAAATGTCACCTACGCAAAAACATGTAAATACATAGAGTAGTATTATCCATTATAACCCAAATTTGAGAAATAAATCCTAAAATTCCCATCAACTGATGAACAGATAAACAAAATATGGTATATGTATAAGATGCAATTATGATCCCGTGCTGGAGAAAATTAGTAAAATACTAATACAGGTTATGACAGGATGGATCTCAAAGATGATATTCTGAGGGAAAGAGCCAGTCACAAAGAGCAGATGTATGAATCTATTGGTAAGAAGCAGCCGTAATGGCACATCTAGGGAGACAGAAAACAGATCAGTGGTTCCTTAGGGGAAGGGGGAGAAGATTGTGGAGTGAATAATAATGGGGTAGGGTTTCTTTTGTTTGCACTTTGATTGCATAGCTCTGCACACCAAATTGTACATTATAAATGGGACAATTGTATGATGTGGGAGTTGCATCTCAAAGTTGTTGAAAGACTCATTGTAGTGTATATGCATGCACATACATCAAGGAAAACTTTCCACATAACTATCTATGGGAAAGATCAAGGCTAGTGTTGTATTTATATTTCATTAATAATACAGCGATACTGATTTCACAGTATATCACTGAGTATCGATTTCACAGTATATCACTGAGTACCGATGTGTGTTCAGCTTTGCTCTAAGTTTGCGGTAGACAGCACATAATAAGTCAGAGGAGGTATTATGCATTTGAGGGAACCTGAGGCAGAGGCGTCATTTGAAACCAGCAATTCAAGATAAGCCTAAGCAGCATAGCAAAACTGCATTCCTAAAATAATTTTAGAAACAACTGGCTTGGACAAGAGTGGTGGTATGCACCTTTAGTCCCAGCTGCTGGGGAGGCTGAGGTGGGAGGGAAGATAGCTTGAGCTCAGGAGTTTAAGGCCGCATTGAACTATGATTGCACCCATGCATTCCAGCCTGGGCAACAGCGCATACTCTGTCCCTAAAAGTAATAAATTTTGAAAAATTAAATCTCACATTTTTGTAATAGGAAGGATAAGAGACAATTGAATGTTAAACAATTAAGTAATTCCAATTATTCATTAATAATATGAAGGAAAGAAAATAGGAAAATTGAATATAATACTGCTGGGGATGGAGAAAGGAAGAATGAAGCTGACCGACATTTGGAGTGAGATACAGATGTTGGGAAGGTACAGGAATAACTGGGGAATAGCGAGTGTTCCAGACAGAGGGAAGAGCTATTGTATAGAGCCTGGGTGAGGAGGACTCTGGCAGTGAGTGAGAGCCAGAGAGGGAGAAACAAGATAGGGTCCCCTAGGACATTATAAGAATTGTGACTTTATTTTCAAGTCAATGGGAAAATACTAAAGGATTTGAAGGAGATGAGCAATGTGAGAAAAATGTTTTGTTGGCCAATCTCCACCCAAGGGAATTCATCTTCCTCTGGATCTGATTTACATGGGGAGATTCGGGACTCCAATATTGGGCCAGACACTGTCATGGGATGAAACTTTGGGGGGAAATGATGAGCATATTTTGTATGAGGGAAAAATGTAAGTCTAATAATTTTGGCCAGAGGGGAAAATACAACGGATCAAAAAACATGTCAACAATATTTTGCAGCCCCTTTCACTCAGAGCTGTTTCCTTTATGAGGTGGAAGAGACATCGTACCCACATACACTCTGGGCCCTAGACCTTAAGTGGTCTTAACCCAGTTGGAACACTGCCCTGCTAATGTGGGACTAGCAGAATCCTGGGATGAAAGATGGCATGAGGACAGGAGCCCAGCCATCCCTGACATCCGCCAGCCAAATGTAACCACATGAGCAAGTCCTGGCAAGACTCACAGAAAAACTACCCAGTCAACCCACAGAATCATGAAAAAGAAGGAATTGCTGTTGTTTTAAGCCAGTCAGCTCGGAGTGTTTTTAAACGTAGTAACAGATAACTAATGTATTATTTTTCTAATGACTTTAACCTACTTGTTTTTTCCTTCTGTGTTTACAGCAAATTGTCCTAATCTCCAGCTACGTGAGCTTTCCTTCTGTTTCTGGAACGTGGGCTTCATAAGTTAACACGTTTGTTTGTGAATTTATTATTTATTATGCTTAAAATGATATTCCCCCTAGATATTGCTATACCTGAGTCCTTATAACTGCTACTGGTCTCAGCTTAATTGTTACCTGCCAAAAAAGTGTTCCTGGCAGCCCTGATCCACCCCCAATTGACTCATAATAGAGTATCCTGTTTTATTTGCTTGGTAATAATTAATACTATCTAGAATAATCTACCTTTTCACTTGCATTTTACCCATCTTATAAAAATGTAAAATTTGTAAGAAGAGGGATTTTTTCAGTTACAATATTACTTTATTAGCAACCATATCATTAACTGATTTTACATTCATACAAAGAATGGTGGCTGCATGATTGGATAAATAGAGATTTTTTTTTATGATTGCTATGTGTTATTATGTGCAAGAAACTCCAAATATAGTAAGTGCTCAATGATCCCTTGTATTTTAGCTATTATGCCTGCCATTTTAAAGGTAATGGACCTGAAGTTCAGAGAGATTACACATATTGTCTAAATAGGAAGTGGGTGGAGTAAAATGTGAATACAGATTTTTTTTATAGCATATTAAAGACCATGAATGCTGCAAGCTACATTAAGGCACTTTACATTTAAAGTAGAATGTTAAAAGACACAAACAGATATGGCCATTCCTGCATTTTAATACTTGGATTGTAGAATGTTTTTTTCCAAGGTGGTCCCAGCCATTTTCATAATTTTCACTTCGTGTCCTTGAATACCAGTAACCTTCTGTAATCTTAGCAGAGGTTGTTACATATGAGCTGATTTTCAGCTGACATATGAAAGATCTCACAAGCTGTGGGATACAGCCAGATTGAAGTAACATCACAAATAATCCTAAAATTTACATGGAAATGTTCAAAGGACACAAAATAGCCAAGACAACTAAGGGTAGAAATGGAATGCTCCTAACACAAAGAAATGTTCCGTGCCTGAGATGGTGGATACTGTAATTATCCTGATTTGATTAATTCACATTTTGTACCTGTAGGAAAACATCACATATACCCTATAATTATATACAACTATTATGTACCCATAATAATTAAGAACTAGGAAAAAACCCACTTTGAATGACAAAGTGCAAGGCTTATTCTACTGGATTTCAAAACTTAATGTACAGTGTCAAGACAGTGTGATACTGGTGTAAGGATCGAAATACAGATTAATGGAACTAATCAGAGAATCCAGAAATAAACCCATATACATCATCATCAATTATTGATGAAGGTGTCAAAGAAATCCAATGGGAGAAATGACAGTCTTTTCAACAAATAGTGCAGGTACGTTGGTTACCGACATGCAAGAAGATTAACCTATTCCCTGAAGTCACACCATACTCAAAAATGGGTCCTGATTTAAAATGGTGGATTGTAAATCTAAACATAAGAGCTAATGTTATAACACATACAGAAGACACCATGGGAGAAAGATGTTTGTAGTCTTGAGTAGGGCAAACATTTCATAAATGTAACATTAAAAGTACGATATATCAACTGGAACTTTATCAAATAATCTGCCTTTCAAAAGACAATATAAACTTGAAGAAAATATTTTCAAACATACCTGACAAAGGACTTATAACCAAAATATGTAACAACTCTTACATTCAATAATAAGATCTACTTTCCAATGAGAAAATGGGCAAAGATATGAAATAAGCACAAGTTATCCATATTATTAGCAATCAGGGACATAAGAAAGGATTACACATCCATTAGAATGGCAAAAATCAAGAAGATGGACAATACCAAGTATGGCTGTCAGCACAGAGAAACTGTAGTATTCATATGTTGTTGGGAAAATCTACCATGGCACAGCCACTTTGGAAAACAGTGGGGTAGATTTATTCTTTTAAGCTAAATGGTCATTTACTGCATGACCTATCAATACCCTTAGAAAGCTACCTTTGTTAGTTTTTAGAGCTGCTGTTGCAAACTGCCATGAACTTGACGGCTTAAAGGAACACAAATTGATTCTTTTAGTTCTAGAAGCCAGAAGTCCAAAATCAAGATCGCAGCAGGGCAATGCTCCTGCTAAAGGGTCTAGGGCAGAATCCTTTCTTGCCTCTTTCAGCTTCTAGTGCCTTCATGCATTCCCCAGTGTGCGGCAGCATAACGCTGATCCCCGCCTCTGTCTTTCCTGTGACCTTCTCTTTTTTGTCTGAGTCTTAACAAGCGCACGAGGCATCAGATTTAGATTTATTACCACCCTGATAAGCTAGGATGACCTCATGTCTAGATCCTTAGCTGAATTACATCTGCAAAGACCCTTTTTCCTGTGAAGTCATAGTCATGCGTTCTGAAAACATATCTTCTGGGGTGGGGCTACAGTTCAATTGTCCATATTACCCAAAAGCAATGAAAGCATATGTCCTTATAAAACTTGTTTGCAGCATTATTCATAATATACCAACATGGGGACAACCAATATGTCCATTGACAGGTGACAAAAGAAGGATGAACAGAGTATGGTACAGCCACAAAATGGACTCACAGCAGGAAGGAACGAACTGCTGATACACAGAAAACCATGGATGAATCTCAAAATATTGAGCTAACTGAACAAGCCAGGTAGTCTGTAGATCGGATGATTCCATTTAAGTAAAATTTCTAGAAAAGTCAAAACTGTAGAGACTGCCACCTGTCAGTGGTTTTCCTGGGGTTGAAAATGGAAGGGGAGATTGAATACATGATGGAGCAAAGGTCCCTTTGGGGTGACCAAGTGCTATAAAGTTGAGTTGTGGTGAGAGTCACACAACTAATACATTTACTAAAACTCATTGAACTGCACAATTACAGTGAGTGAATTTTATGATTTGTAAATTACAAAGCTGTTAAAATAAATCAATCAGTTAATGTGGGCTACCACACTGGTACCCATTATCTTTTATAGCCATGACGTCCAGGTCCTGCAATAATATAAAACAAGACAGATACTTGGAGAGTTCATTGTACACATACTGGCTTATCCCATGGGAGTCAGTTTCACATATGGCCCTATAACTTCCACCACCTGTTATTAAACCCTCTCCGTATTTGATCACAATTGCTTCTTGTCCTTATCTGTCATATGTATTTTCAAAATCCTTGCACAAATAACATACCTTACATTATTTTTCTTAAGATCTGAAATATAGCCACATAAAGCCCTTCTTGACTTCAAACCTACAGCTTTCTTCCTTCTTTTTCTTTAGATCAGAGGCTACTGTTATATGTCTAGTCTCATCTATATATTTGCACATTCACAGTGAGATATAAACCTTGTCTTTCTTTTATGTGTGTTTGTGTTTTAAATAAATGGTATAATATTTAACTTCCATTTTGTAACTTTTTATTTTCCTTTCTCTTTCCTCTCTTTCTCTCTTTCTTCAATAGAGTCTCCCTCTATGGCCAAGGGTAGAGTGCTGTGGCATCATAGCTCACAGCAACCTCAAACTCTTGTGCTCAAGTGATGCTGTTGCCTCACCCAAGTTCTGGGACGATGGGTGCCCACCAAAACACCAGCTAGTTTTTCTATTTGTAGCAGAGATGGGGTCTAGCTCTCACTCAGGCTGGTCTTGTATTCCTGAGTTCAGGCGATCTATCTACCTCAGCCTCCTAGAGTTTTAGGGTGCTAGGATTATATTTCATGAGCTTTTCTTTTTTGCAAAAGCTTAACTTGAATAAACAATGTTCTTTCAAATGCAGTGTATAGTTCATCTTTTTTTAACTATGTGGGCTAGTCATCATGTGAGAACATTGTTTATTCTTCCCATTACTGATGAACATTTATGTGGTTCTAATACTTCCCTGCTAGAAACAACGGTGCAATAGATGTAACGCATGACGGAAATGTTTCTACAGGAAACATAGTAAGAAGTGAAATACGTGGATACTAAGGGTATGTCTACTTCTAGTTTTTCTAGATCTGGCTAAATTATTCTCTAAAATATGTCTCAGTTCAAGTAGGGTGAGCTGTAATAAGGATAGACCCACAGACAGTAATCACTTGTAACTAGTGAGAACAACTACAATTTCAAGGCCACACACCGCTGCTGGAAACACAGCCACTACCTCACCAACCACTTCCCACTTAAAACTATGTGTCCTGAGAAGGACTTTTGGAGTTTTATTTACAAGTAGCCATCCCTATCACAGTTTTACGCCAACCTTTCATCCCATCAACATCTTCACCCTCCCTTGGTGCTGGTAGGATATAATTTTTGCCAATCCTACAGGTAAAGTAGAGCATCTCATTGATACTTTCTTTTGTACTTCTCTGATTCTTACAGAGTTGAGAAAAAGAGATACGGTATATATTTTTTTCCTCACAGAATTGGGAGAGAAAGATGACAGGTAAAGATGACACTGAATCATTTTGAGAGGCGCAGATGAAGTTGTTCACATCAAATAGCATCGACTACTTACTCAAGTGAAACTATGACAGAATATCTGTGTCCTTATGGACTCCGCAACAAGGTGACATTTTCTTTTGTCTACTTCATGGTGGAATCAATGCTTCTTAGCCCATGAATCCCCGGAAGTGAAGTGGCTGACATCACATACTTGAGTTTGCTGCCACTGCAATCTTGTAAAGCAGGAAATATTCCTGGTCCTGAAGACAGAGGGCAAATTCAATACTTACCAATTTTGGCTGAGAGTCGATTTGCACTATCTGTAGTTCACTGAAAAAAAAAAAAAAAAAACAACAACAACAATAAAAACAATCCTGGATAGAAAAGATCTCATCTCTTACCATATTTAATGATCAAGTAGCAATCAGGCCTTCAACAAAAGAATTTTTCAGTGCCAAAGGTTCATGCCACACCACATCATAGCAACAAATGTCCAAGGAAATCTCTAAAAACAAAACAGTAATTATAATACTTTTTGGCATTTTAGGGCCAAAGTAATTTTCGTCTATGGCGTTACACTCATTCATTGGGAGTGTATTTGGCAGCTTAATGCTACACCGTTTGTCAATATCTATAAATAGAGTGGTTCATTATTGAGTCTTCACATAATTTTGTGCAGTTCTACATCATTTCCCCCTTTTCATTTCCCAGTATGTCATGAAGTGGGAAAATAACATTTCTTCAAATTCCACAGAGATGTCAGGAATCATTACAACATGGGATTGTGAATCTTTTACTTTTGCAGCAGGCAACAATTAAATATTAATTCATGATGATGATTCCCCGAGAAATTTTAATTAGATTAGGTTGGCCCATATCCTGGACTGTTAATTACTGTAATACCAACCAGATTTGAATATGAATGAGGCATATGCCAAAAGAGACGAACGATTTTTAGAATAGATTCTTTCACCTTCATTATGCAGTTTTGAAATCCTCCTAGGATTTGATGAGAAAGTAACAGGGGATTGAATATCCCTGAACTTTTTATTTTGGGTTTGCTATTTCTTCTTCTTCTTCTTTTTTTTTTTTTTTAATTAAATTACAGCTGTGTACATTAATACAATCATGGGGTATAATGTGCTGGTTTTATATACGATCTGAAATATTTTCATTAAACTGGTTAACATAGCTTTTCCAGCACCCTCTTAGTTGTGTTAAGATATTTATATTCTACATTTGGTAAATTTCACATGTACCCTTGTCAGATGCATTTTTAATTTAAAAATCATAATTCTATTGACAAACATTTAAATTCTATCAGTTTATTTTACTATTCATTTTTGTCTTATGATTTCTTACAAGGGTAAGACTTTGCTTCTATTTTTTCTTTTCTTTTCTTTTTTTTTTTTTTAAACAGAGTCTCATTCTCTGCCCAGACTAGAGTGCGTTGGTGTCATAGCTCACACGAACTTCACACTCCTTGGCTCAAGTGATCATCTTGCTTCAGCCTCCTGAGTAGTTGGGTCTACAGGTGCCTGTAACAATGCCCAGCTAGTTTTTCTATTTTTAGTAGAGATGGGGTCTTGCACTTGTTCAGGCTGGTTTAGAACTCTTTAGCTCGAGCAATCTACCTACCTAGCCCTCCCAGAATGCTAGGACTATAGGCATGAGCCACTACACTCAGCCTTTTCTCTCTCTCTCTCTCTCTCTTTTTTTTTTTTTTTTTTTGGTATATTTTTGTCATTTTTCTTTATAGAAATGGCTTTACTCTCTAGCTCTTTTTTAAAAAATTAGTACATCTTATTTTTTAGAGAACTTTTTACTTTATAGAAAAATTGAGTAGAAACTTCAAAATGTTTCCATATACACCCTTCATCCCACTAGGTTGTCTTCCAAAGTGGCTATGGCATTTCACATTCCCACCAGCAATGAATGAGCATTCCTGTTGCTCCACATTCCTACCAGCATTTGATGATGTCAATGTTTTGGATTTTAGCCAGTCTAATAAATGTGTAGTGGTATTTAAGTGCTGTTTAAATTGACAATTCATTAATGACACATCATGTTGAACATCTTTTCATGTACTTATTTACCAGTATATATCTTCATTGGCAAAGTGTCTGTTTAGATGTTTAGCCCATTTTTAAAATGGGTTTCTGGTTATCTTATTGTTAAGTCTTTGACATTCATTCTTTGTATATTTTAAATGCAAGGCCTATATCTGGCATGTATTTGGAAAATATGTTTTCCAAGTCAGTCTGGGTTTGTCTGCATGCTCTTAACAGTGTTTGTGATGGAGCAGAAATGTTCACGTCTAACAAAGTCCTATATATCATTTTTTCTTTCATGGATATTGTTTTTAGGTGTTGTATCTAAAAAGTCCTTACTAATCCTAGGCCACCTAGATTTTACCACATTTTCTTCTAGCAGTTTTATAGTTTAGAATTTTACACTTAGCTCTATGACGCATTTTGAGTAAAATTTTTTTGACAGGTAAAAAGTCATGTCTAGATTCCTTGTTTTGCATATGGATGTCAAGTTGTTCCAGTGCCATTTTTTGAAAAGACCATCTTTTCTCTATTGAATTACCTTTGTTCCTTTGTCAAACCTCAATCAACTATATTTGTGTGGGATCACTTATGGTCTCTCTCTGTTCCGTTCTACTGATCTACTTGTCAATATTTTTGCCAAAACTGCACTATCTTGATTACTCTACTTTATAATTAAATCTTGAAGTTGGGAAGTATTAGCCCTCTGGTTTTTCTTCTTCTCAAATACCAAGTTGGCTATTCTAAGTCTTTTGTCTTACATTTCAACTTAGAATCAGTTTGTTGATATTCACAGGGTAACCTGCTGTGATTTTTATTGGGTAGTCTCTTTTTTAAATGTCTTATTTTCTAGTTTTTGTGATTCACTAGCCTTCTTCCTTTTATTTCTATAGGCATGATAAGTTCCAAACATCTTTTTCTCTTTTTCTTTTGTTTCTCCAGTGAAATGGGAAATAAACACACACACATCCTATCTAAGATATTTACAACTCATGTTGAAAGGGTTTGAGCTTCTCAGAGTTCTACTAATGATTTTTGAAATCTCCTTCTTACCTTGTTCAAGCAGATCATGATAGCTTTCAGTTGCAATTCATTTGTTCTAAACATCTGGAATTTGTAAACATGGTGGAAGTCAAAAGTAGCTGTTCATCAATGTGAGAAGATATTGATAAATATCCTTCATAATGTCATTTTGCGAAGCCTTTTTCTGTTGAAAACTTGCAGAGGTTTCTCGCTGCTTGTATTTCACCTGTATCCCTATGTGGAACATGGTCATAGATCCCATACATACCAATAAATGTGGAAGTTTTAATTCTCAGGCATCACTGATACTATAGGAGGCCTTTTGCAAAGAGTACACTGCTTGCCTTGAATAATAAGATGCAGGTATCTCTGGAGGCAGTAAAGTATTCACCAGGAAAGTATTTACAATAGGAAATACAAACCTTATATTGAGCCTGATGTCAGGGGCACACTCACAAAGTGGACTGGGTGTGTGATGGCAAAATCAAACATGCACTTGAAAAATAAAACTTTTTTTGAGTTGCCACCTATCCAACCTCTGTCCACACGTGTAATGTGTGTGTGTGTGTGTGTACATGCATGAGCACACATGGGTACTCTCTGCTCAGCCCCAAGGCCAATGACCTCATTTTTCCTGTTTATCATATATGAATGAATAAAGAATTCATGACTCATGTAGGAGTGAGTGATGGCATAAACAAAGAGATCTGCACACTGTTTTCAATTTTAATTCCAAGACCAATATTGGGAAAGTATTAGTTTTACTCTTATTCTGTGAATCTTTTCAAAGCAAGGACTGTGTTCTCCCAATCTCTACATCTCCAACTCCTTAGGAGCACAAGGTCTGGAACTATAGTAATCAATAAATAAACTGAGGTATCTTAGTTTGAACTGCTATAACAGAATACTATAGACTGGTTGGCTTGTAACCAAGAGAAGTTTCTTACAGCTCTGGAGGCTGGGAAGTCAAAAATGAAGGAAGGTGTTGCTGGGTGATTTGTTGTCTGGTGAGGGCATGGCCTCTGCTTCATGGACAGCTATGTTTACACTATGTTTCAACATGGCGAAAAGGGTGAGGAAGCTCTTTGGAATCTCATTCATAAGGGCATTAATCCCATTTGTGAGATCTCCACCCTCATATCGTAATTGCCTTCCAAAAAAACTCTACCTCCAAACACCATTATATTAGGGATTAGATTTCAACATATAAATTTTGAGGGGGACATAAATTTCCATACATAGCATAGAAGAGTCACTCATTTCTGATTGCTTAAAAACTACTTCATAAAACTACTTAGTAGTTTTTATAAAATGAAAGCTTATAGGAGAACAGGAAGAAAGATATATTCTTGAAAAGTTCACATGCATATCTGCATATGTGTCTGTCCTGCTCCATTGAGCCTCAGTGTAGATGAAACACTGGAAAAGTCATTTTAAATGTTAAATTTCATGATACTGAAGCAAGAGAAGTACAAGGATATTTGGGGTATGTAGCAGGTCAGTGGAAGGATAAAGCAGAGGAGGTAAGACAGAAAAGAGAAAATCAACAAGAAGATGCCTTTTTTAAGGTAACATATTGAAATAAGGCCACTGTAAAGCTCTTTGTAGGATGTTTTCTTTAAAATAAAAAAGGGGCCAGAGAAAAAGGGAACCCAGAGGAGTCATTGCTGGTTAACCTAAATGAACTAAAATAAGGCTGTGCAGCCTTGCCACCTCACTGTGGTCAGAGGATGGGAGGTGGTAAGCAGCAGTGGCTGATAATGTCCCCTGCTTGAAAGATTTTAAAAATTCTTGACTATTTAATGCCCAGTCTTATGCAAATATTGCTGATATTTTACTGAATTTCATCCATAAAACTTTAGTAAAACCCCACTATTCATCAAGTGAGTATCCACTTCCTCTCAATAGCTGTGGAAAGAATAATCCTAAAGTTCTGCTAACTGTAGTCTTAGCATCACAAAGGAACTCTTCTCTCCAGAATTGACACACAAATGACAAAAACACACAAAAAGGAGTTCTGAGAACATTTAGAGAGAAGTATCTGAAGATATAGGACACAATATTGCCAGTAAACTGTTATCTAATAGGACTACCCTTTCAATTTTTAGTGGGATAGACCTTTATAAAGATTCATTGTGTAAAGGGCTCTTTTTTGGTGTGTTTATGTTCAGATACAGTCAGAAATAAGTATTTCCTCGGGATAAGAGTGAGCCATGAGGTGCTGGATGTGTCTTTGTAACCAAGTAGTACTCACTTTGGGATTATTTCCAATCTTCTCTATCATCATCTTTAATCCTTTCTCTCTATTATTATCCAAATAATATATTTTCTCTTATTGTTCCCCTATATATATAGTATTATCCTATCTGTTGTCTCATTATCTTGAGTGGCAATTTCCTTATCCACAGAGATCATTTATGTTAACTTTAAAATCTAGTTCTCAAGTAGTGCAGAGAATGTGGAAATTATTTTTGATTACTTTATGATTTCCATATTACTAAATTGCATTTGTTACCATCATTTGTTGAATTCGTTCACCTGTAAACTTCAATATGAACAGAGCAAATGAATAATGTCAATGTGTTTAATGCTTCCCAATTCTGAACCATAAAAATAATGATTACGCTATGAAATCATAGAAATGAATGTTTCCTACTTATAAAAATGCTTTATATTTAGGGTGGTGCCTGTGGCTCAGTGAGTAGGGTGCTAGCCCCCTATACCAAGGGTGGTGAGTTCAAACCCAATCCTGGCCAAACTGCAACAATAAAAAAAAATAATAAACTTAATTTTTAAAAAATGCTTTATATTTATTAAAATCAAATATTTAATATATGCTGATAATACACTTGTTTCCAATTTTGGACAGATTCCGTGACATTAGTATAATATATGTTTAACGTTTCCACCTGGTTTAGCTTTGTCTAGCTACCAGTTTCTATCTTTCCTTAAGCAGAGTTTAGGAATATTAATATAAAAGAAATTATAGCCATAGAATTGTGGGGATTTGACTATGAGAATATGAGAACATATGAGGCTTCCATATTTAATCCAGTTCAATCTTTATATGTTATGCCTGATCATGTTCACCCACATTTCTTCAATTCTCCCTTACCTATTTCCTATATATTTCTGATTGTGTATTTTTCATGTAAAATTTGTTCTTTGCTTAGAATTCTAATATGTATCTTTTCTTGAGACATTGATAAATTTAATATAGAAATGTATTAATTTTGTTAAATTATAGAAATTCTTTATTTTTTCAATTTATATTGAAATTAATATATTGGTACACTGGGGCCACATCCCTCATCAGTCAGCCAGCATTTTATATCCTTTCCTGCTAGAAAATTACCTATGAAAAACTGCAGTGCTTGAGGTACATCTCGGTAATAGTAGATTTTTCATTTCAAAGTCCAGGAAGCTCAAATTTCTGTGGAAAATGATGAAACTCTTCAGCTATAAAAACCCAGGGCAAATCTCTTGACCTTTTAAAAGTATAGTCACTGCCACTCCTTTTGATAAGAAGCTCTTGGCAGTAGAAAACAACATTCATTCTTTATGCACAAAGTTCATTGAAACAAAAAGTAATTGAACATATTTCTCTGTATTTGAGTGACCTTATTTGGCTGATATATGATCCTTCAAAGTTGTGGTTTGATTGTTTGAATTCAAAGCAGGGAATTCATCCTCTTCTAGCAACTTTAAATGATACAGCCAAAGCTAAAAGCAGTTTCCACATAAAAAGTATGGCAATTTTTAGAGCATAAACCTGTAGGATTTCAATAGCACTTTCAGAATATCTTTCAAGTATACCCAAGTGTTGTGACTGATGGGTTAAAGCACCTGCTTGTCTGTGCTACTCAGAGTGTGGCCTGAGACCACCAGCACCAGCATGTCCCACAATCTTGTTAGTAATGGATAATTTCAATTCCTACATCAGACCTACTGAATCAGAATCAACTCTTTACCAAGATCTTCAGATCATTTGCATACACATAAAATTTTGAGAAGCACTGGCTTAATCAACTTCCTGATTCAAAAGATGAAAATTCAGGCAAATCAAACCGTGGGTTTTGTATAGGGTTAAATAGGCTGTTACAAAAAAAAAAAAAAAAAAAAAAAAAAAAGCCAGAATTTATGAGTGGAAATCAAATCACTCAGAAGAAAATAGAAAATTTTGATCTTGAGTAGGAAGAATTTGCAGAGACAAATATAATTTCAGAAGGCACTACTTACTGGGCGGCGCCTGTGGTTCAAAGGAGTAGGGCGCTGGCCCCATATGCCACAGGTGGCGGGTTCAAACCCAGCCCTGGCAAAAAAAAAAAAAAAAAGAAGAAGACACTTACTGATCCTCCTAATGCCAGGACATCAGATTTTGAAAAAAGAAAGAATCTTAGAAGTTGTGCAGAGATACCTAATTCTAGATATTTGTTAAACTTCAAGGATATCTGGGTGATTTGATTCTAAAATAATAAACTTTCATCAAGATTTTTGGTCTTCTATTGCTTGAATTAGGCCCATAGTCCTCTTCCGGACCCCTGCAGAGGACAGAATGTGCATATCAACTTCTGAGCCTATGCCACACACGGGGAAAAATGCAGCTGTCTTGTCGTGTTTTGGCCACCTGCGTGATCGGGTATTAAGCTGTTGAATCACAGTCGTGTTTTCTGACAAAACACTTCAACAAAAACATTTTTAGCCTTTTTCACCAATGCATTATTTCCAGAAGTATCTGAAAGTTGGATCCAGGAAAGGGAGGCCCTGATTTTACTTTTAAATTTTCTCGCTAGAGGGAAGAATGAGTTTTGATGCAAGTTACATAATTGGAGGTACCTGGTGTATCTGTTCCTAAGCATTAAAGGGCAATAGTTTCTGAGTCAAGCTAAGTCAGCTGTTATTTTATCACCAAGTTACTGGAGTTTCTAGTGTTTCCTTCTAGTCCCAGCTAACCAGTTAATTCTATTAACTATAGAATTAATAGTGACTTCATTATAGTAAAGAATAATCTGCATTTTGCTGATCTAATTTGTTAATGATCCTGATACAGTCCTGGCTTATTTCCCCAGTTTTAGATTTAGTTATTGAAATTTTCATGAAACCAGGTGAATCCTCATCCAAAATTATATATAAATTGCTATTTCCCTAAATCTGTTTTTACCAAAGAAAATAGTTGCTACAAATTTAGTCAATTTGTACTGAAAACACAGTTCTTCAACTTGGATTTAGCTTTAATTTATTTTGAAAAAAAAAAAAAAAAAAAAGCAATTAGAAATGGTGAAATGTGCAGTCCAACTCATTTCACATACAAGCCAAACTATGAAATAATTGAGTAAACATTATGATTATGAGTCATACTCTAATAATAAATACAAATGAAAAGGTTTGTTAACAGTTTCCTTTTCAGAAAAAATATACTCTCTTTCTAGCATCTGTAAATGAGTGTGATAATATCTCATATTTATTTTGAGACTCTATATGACTTCAGAATATTCTCCCCATTTGTTCTCTAAAATGGGTAGAGAAAATGGAATTTGGTGGCTTTCTGTACTCAAAATCCATTGTCAGGCAGGATGCTGGGCTCTGGAGGAGAATGCATTCCAAGTGTGCCTTCTACCTAATTTCTCCATAGCCTATGTTTAGTTCTCACCAGTGGACCTTCCTTTAAATCAGAAAAGCGTAAGAATCACAAGATTAGATTGGACTTACTGTAATTATCCAGTTCAGCATCTTAGATAGACATGAAGAGGTATGTTTCTGAAGGACGTGTTTAACTGCAGGGGCATCTCTTAAAAGGGTAAGGAACATCCCAAAATCTGTTAATCATCTTCTTCTCACATCATGAACTTGTCGATTTGTGAGTTTATTTCAATGCTTTATTTTTTGCCTGATGTTGAAACTCTATAACCCTGGTTCACTTTGTACTACAAAGTTATATCCCAAGTAGTTATCGTAAAACTTTCCTCACTGATGATCGGAGCTATTGACTCTTGGTTCTAGTATTCCAGAATTTGAGGGACTACTTATACCTTTTCCTGGTTTTCCTTTTTGCAGTTTTAACAAGATCAAAAATAATCTCACTCTGGTTATTTAACAAGATCAAAAATAATCTCACTCTGGGTATTTAACTACAGTTCTAAGTTTTGAAATGTGTCCTGATGGACATCCCCTTCCACTCCTTTGATCTTTTTACTCATCCTTCTCTGGATCTTTTCCAAGTCATTATATTTTATCCATCACAAAAAGACCTATTACATCTATGTTAATAAGCAGGAAAAAAAGGAGGAGAGCTTGGAGGGTAATAGCCTCCATGGTTAAGCAGGAAAAAAAGAGAAAGAGCTTGGGGGGTAATTTAGACCGATGACCAGGATGTCTACTAAACTTCACATTTGACATTCAGCGTTCAGGCATGTTTTAAGTTCTCCTTTAGTTGAATGACATTTTCATTTTATTTTATACTAACATTTACACAATTAAGTATCTCAGATTCTACATCTGGTAATAACTTGTAAGCTGTTGATGTTGAAAATAACATTTGCTAAAAGCAAAACTATTGTTTCTGATTATTCTCCCATTAATGTGAACAGTTTTTTATTTTATCATGTGAAATTTTAAAAATATATTTTAACCCCCACATTGTAATAGTTAACACCACAGTATTGTTCATGTCTTACATAAAATATGAATTTAGGGATTGTTTTCCTTTTAAAAAATTATGTCTGAGAAAGTTGATGTTTTCAATGAAATGCACCTTGAGAGATTACAGGATTATATGTATATCGTAATTCCATAATTTTAAACATCTAATTCCAGGACTAGGTATGACTGTTTTAAGATTATGATTGCATTATTCCCAAATAATCTTTCTATTATTATCTTACATCTCCGGGCTTTTTTTTTTTAATCCTATTAGCCCACTATAAACATTTTTGATGTGGGGACATCATATTTAAATACTCATTGCCAGTCATGTTTGATGGAGTGTAATTGTCACATTAACATATATTTTGAGGATGGATTTATATTACATTATTGGTTCATTAGACTTCTGAGGCTCAATAAAATGTATTAGTTATTTTGGGTGCTGTTCATTCACAGAATATGAATTCCTCTGTGTTTTTCCTTCTAGGAGAATTTATCTCCACAAGTAAGCATGGGGTTTTCCTCCTCCGTGTTCTCTACCACTTTAATATATTTAACATAGAACCAGTCTTAGATCTGAATCTCGGAGGGATTCTATTGTGTACATTTTTTTTCTCATAAAATTGTGACCCTGAATGCCCTACACTTTTTTATTTTATTCTTTGTGCTTCCTTTTCCCTTGGAAGTGGACGTGGATGAGTGCAGGAAGGACGTCTTTGCATTTCTCATTGTTCCTAAAACATCATAAATATTCACTGAATTGAATGTCAATTTTCTATAGCAGCAAAATAGTTTTCTCCTATTTCCAATCCTATGGTAATTTGATTAAAACATAGCAGCCTTGATGTAAAACTTCCTTAAGGTATTTTGAAAGGTTTGGAGGGTTTTTTGATATTTTGAAAGTTTAAACAAACCATTTATTTCAGTGTCTGTTTTTCCAGTCTGTATCACATCAAAGAAGTCTATTGAATTAATTAGGCATGATTTATGCATAGGGAAACCACTTTTGTCAAGTAGATTATGTTGGAGAAAGTTTTCAATGATCCTGTCCTTTATTTCATTCATATATATATTCATATATATATATATATATATATATATATATATATATAATTTATACCAGCCAATCTTAATTGATGCTGGGCGCTGATGGAACACCTATCCTAGAGTATTTATAATTGCAAAGTGTCCAGAATGTATGTACAGCCAATTGCAGCATGTTTCAGGGCACTTGTTCTATCCTTTGAAAGGTATGCAAAGGTCAGTTGAACACAATAGTTAAAAACCTTTCCAAAAAAGGTGCAAACAACCTAAGTTTCCATCACCAGGTGAATGTATTAAAAATATAGAATATGCATGCAATAGAATATTATTCAGCAATAAAAAGGAATAAAGTTTCCTCATGCACTACAACACAGATGAGCCCCCCAAAATACATGCTGAAATTTCAACATAAAGCCAAATATTGTATGAGTCCACTTATATGAAATACAATGGGCAAATTCATAGAAATTAAAAGTACTGTAAAAGATGCCAGGGGCTCACGGGACAGGGCAATGAGGAGTTATTGGTTAATGGTTACAGAGTTTCTGTTTGAAAATAGTGGTGCTAATTGTATAGCACTATGAATGTAATTAATGACACTGAATTGTATATTTCAGAACAGACAAAATGGACAATTGCATACGTAGATCTTGCCACAGTTTGAGTAAATTAATAATACAATGTATCAGAACCATGACGGGACATTTTAAATCTATGAAATGCATGGTCTGTGAGTTATATCTCAATAACACTATTTAAAACAAAGTCACGTACAGGCTGTGGAGCAGGGCGCTTTAACGCTCACATTATTCTTTCCTGAAAAGAAAAGATGGACATAATAAAGGAAAATACACAAGGAAAATAAGTTTCTACCCTCATTGTGAAAAGCTATGGAGTCGGGGCAGATATTCTCGGAAGCATGTGGAAATTGATACGTGGATGGTGTTCCATAATGCCCATTCAGCGTCCATGCATTTAAAAACTTTCAAAATAAGTTTTCTCTAGGAAAGTCTTACTAAACACATTCTGTGTCACTTTCCTTCTTGGCAGAGCTGGTCATCTTTCCAGAATGCCTTTAGGTGTCTGGGGTGGATCATTTCCATCTCCCCTCCCCAACCCCTCATCTGGGAACTTTGCAAACTGTAAGATTTGCTTTGTGATCTGAAGGGCCCCCAAGAGATTGTGAGCTGTGTGACATTGCCAAGATCACCAGGCTGCCAAACCTTTGGCTGCCAAGAGACTAGCCAGGGCTTCCTCATCTGATGAAAGTACAGAAAAAGGCCATGTGCTTGGCAGACTCGCCCAATTCCCTCTGCTTCGTAGAGAAAATAAATCTCTGAAGAAGTCCAAGAGAGAGCTACCATCTGGTCAGATTCCTGGCTTCCTCAATATGGCTCCCGCCACCTAATGCCAAGTGTCAGGGGGACTTCCTGTGTTGGACAGAGGTGAGCACCAGTGTTTGGTGCCAACACGCTAAACCCAGATGGGAACCTAATAAGGTGGGACATGTCAGACTGGTTTCAACCTGCAGCCTCCCCACTGCCACTGGCACCTCACAGAAGGGTCAACATTTCAGCAGTAAAATATGGTGTGATTTAATAGCTGGCCCTGTTGGTTGCTGACTATCTGTTCATTTCTGGAAAAGTCTGCAACACAGCCAACTAAAAACCTACTTAATGACTCCAACACTGTTTGTCTTAGATGACACCACTGGAAAAAGCTACAGAACTGTTTTTATAGCACCGACACTTTCTTTGCAGCTAATTTGTCCTGCTTTCTGCTCACTCAGATCTTCAGTTCTAAAAGCTGAGCCAGTTTTTCTTTTCATTGGGTTATTCACCCTACCAAAGTTCACATCTTGTAAGAAACTTTTATAACAAAATGGTGGTATTGAAACTTGTGCATTTATCGTATCCTGAGACCAGCCTTGGTGATCTGCTTGGTTTTAAATGTTACTCATGTTTATTCATTGCCTTTTTGCATTTAACATTTGTTAGTAGTAATAAATAACACCAAAATACTGAACTATATTACTATTTCAGATTTTTAAGGAAAATTAGAAGTCAGTAATGAGATATGAAAATTTTGAACCAAAATGGTCAGTATCACTCTTTGGGGGGAACTCCATGAAAACATTGAGCATTTTTGTTGTTTTCTTTTAAGTTTATAAGCAAAGCCAGAGCATTAATATTGTTCTTCTCCATCTATAGACTCTCTTCTCTGAGTTCTCCAGGGTAGGAAAACATCAGCATGCAGTTGACCCCTAAACCCCAACTCCTCAGCCCTGCGTTTCGCAAAACCAGCCTCAAGATCCCTTCTGGCTGAGAAGTTTCCCCTAGGTGGGTTGTCACTAACTCAAGATGGTCGACTTTTGTCTCCCTCTCGATTTCCCTACAACTCTTTTAACATATTCTTACTGTTCTTCACCTCCCTTCAAAACCTGGGAGTCTTCTAAGCTGCTGCCCCCTCTCTGCCTTCTCTGCCTAGTGAATAATCATCAGGTCTTGTTGGGTTGCCTTTGCCCCTTCCTTCCCATTGTTCCTCTCATTCTGTCACCTGAATGATGACAAAATTTTACTCCTCTTCATGTTTTTTACCTCTGTATACTGTCTAAGGGATTCCAAAAGTTGCTTTTACTGTAAAAAGGGGAGGGGGAAGAAAAGGAATAAAATGGAAGGAAGGAAGGAAGGAAGGAAGGAAGGAAGGAAGGAAGGAAGGAAGGAAGGAGAGATAACAGGTAGGGAGGGC
>CAUYPK010008444.1:0-30782 GCA_963574355.1 Loris lydekkerianus | reverse complement strand
TTTGTTGGGAGGAAGTGTTCTGTAGATGTCTGTTAAGTCCAGATGTTGAATGGTTGAGTTTAAATCTAAAATTTCTTTGCTTAGCTTCTTTTTGGAGGATCTATCCAGGACTGCTAAAGGGGTATTAAAATCTCCAACTATTATGGAAGTGGAGGAAATTGAGTTGCTCATGTCTGTTAGAGTTTCTCTTATAAATTGAGGTACATTGTGGTTCAGTGCATAGATATTAATAATTGAGATCTCATCGTATTGAGTATTACCTTTACCAAATATGAAGTGTCCATCCTTATCCTTAATTATTTTGGTTGGTTTAAAGCCTATTGCGTCTGTGAACAGGATTGCAACACCTGCTTTTTTCTGCTTTCCATTTTCCTGGAGTATAGATGACCATCCCTTCACCTTGAGTCTATATCTGTCTTTTAATGTAAGATGCGATTGTTGGATGCACCAGATATCTGGCTTGAGATTTGGTATCCACTCAGCCAAACTGTGCCTCTTTAGAGGACAATTTAAAGCATTCACATTAATTGAGAATATTGATAAGCCTTCGAGAGTCCAGTGTACATTTTTAATCCTTTTGCGACTGTGGAATTTGAAATTTGATAAAAAATTTTCTGGGTGGGTTTACTTTTGTGGTGGAGAATTATGTTGATCTTTATGGAGGATAGGTCTAAGAATGTCCTGGAGAGCTGGTTTAGTTGTGGCAAATTTCTTCAACATGTGAATGCTGTTGAAGTATTTAATTTCTCCATCATAAATGAAGCTCAGTTTAGCTGGGTTGATTTTGTTTAGGAGATTAAATGTCGATGACCATCCTCTTCTAGCTTGAAAGGTTGCAGCAGAGAGATCTGCAGTTATTCTAATATTCTTCCCCTTGTAGGTAATGTTTTTCTTTCGTCTGGCAGCTTTCAGAATTTTCTCCTTCATAGTAACTTTAGTGAAATAGATTATGATGTGTCTGGGGGATGTCTTATTCAGGTTGAGTCGTGCTGGTGTTCTGAAACTGTCTGCTATCTGAATTTCAGAATCTCCTGGCATGTCTGGAACGTTCTCCTTCATAATCTCATGGAGAAGAGATTCTGTGCCTTGTGAAGCCACTTCGTCACTTTCGGGGATCCCTATAAGATGAATATTGGTTTTCTTCAAATTATCCCAGAGCTCTCTGAGAGAGTGGTCTGTTTTTGCTCTCCATTTCTCTTCTTCTTTGAGGGTTTGGGAGCGTGCAAAACCTTTGTCTTCAATGTCAGAAATCCTTTCTTCTGCTTGCTCCATTCTGTTACTGAGGGATTCTACTGTGTTTCTCAGATCTTTGAGGGATGCAACTTCTTATGTCAATGTTTCAAAATCTTTGGTCATTTGGTCTTTGAATCCATTGAATTCTTGAGATAACTTTTGGAATTCTAATTCAATCTTATTTGCTATCCATTTCCTGAATTCGATTTCTGACATCTCAGCTATTTGTTTGTGGATGGGGTGTTGTGCTGTTTCTGCCCCATTAATCTTTGGTGGGAGGGGGGTCCTGAAACTTTTTAAACAGGGGGCTAGTTCACTGTCCTTCAGACCGTTGGAGGCCCGGACTCTAGTTTAAAAAAAAAAAACTATGAACAAATTCCTGTGCACACTGCACATATCTTATTTTGAAGTAAAAAAACAAAACGGGAACAAATACAATCATACCACCTCATGTGGCCTGTAGGCCGTAGTTTGAGGACCCCTGCAACATACCAGATACTAGGCCATAAAATAAACCACAATAAATATAAAAGGACTGAAATAACAAAAAGTATATTATCTGACCACAATGGAATGTACTTATAATAACAGTAAGGCTGGGTGCGGTGGCCCATGCCAATAACCCTAGCATTCTGGGAGGCCTAGGCAGGAGGATCGCCTGAGATCAACAGTTCGAGAGCAGCCTGAGCAAGAACAAGATCCTAGTCTAAAAATAGCCCAGAAATAAATCAGTGCATTTACAGTCAGTCAACTCTTTTTCAATAAAAGTACCAGGAACATATATTGGTGAAATTATGTCTCTTAAATGAAATTAGATCCCTGTCTCTTGCCCTATAAAAAAACAAATGAAAATGGATTAAAGACTTAAATATACCCAGAGGTGTGAAACTACTATAATAAAACACTGGGGAAACCCTCTATAGGGGTCCTCAAACTATGGCCCGTGGACCACATGAGGCAGTGTGATTGCATTTGTTCCCTTTTTTTTTTTTTTTTTTTTTTCACTTCAAAATAAGATATGTGCAGTGTGAATAGGAATTTGTTCCTAGTTTTTTTTTTTTAAAGTATAGTCTGGCCCTCCAATGGTCTGAGGGACAGTGAACTGGGCCCCTGTTTAAAAAGTTTGAGGACCCCTACTAGGACATTGGTTTGGGCAACATTTTCTTGAGCAAGACCTCAAAAGCACAAAGAAAGCAAAAATGGACACATGGGATTACATCACGCTAAAATGCTTTTATCCAGCAAAGGAAACAATCAGTACAGCCCACAGAATGGGAGAAAATATTTGTAAACTAGCTATATGACAAGGGATTAATTACCAACTCAATAGCAAAAACCACAAATAACGTGGTTTATTTAAAATGGGCAAAAGATCTTCATAGATATTTCTCAAAAGAAGACACACAGGCACATGAAAAATGCTAAACATTAGTCAGCAGAGAAATACAAACTAAAACTACAATGAGATTACCACTTCACCTCACTTAAAATGGCTTTAATTGAAAAGACAGGCAACAATGGATGTTAGTGAGGACGTGGAGAAAGGGGAACCTTCATAAACTGTTGGTAGAAATGTAAATTAGTAGAGCCACTATGGAGAGCTGTATGGAAGTTCCTTGATAAACTAAAGTAGAAGTACCCTATGAGCCTGCACTCTCACTGCTGGGTGTGTGTCCAAAGCAAAGGGAAACAGTGTATCCAAGTGGAACCTGCATTCCCATGTTTACTGGAGCTCTATTCACACAGCCAAGACATGGGATAAACACAAGTGTCCATCAGTGGATGAGTGCAAAACACCTCAGCTTTAAAAAAGAATAAAGTCTGTCTCTGCAGCCCCGCGTGTGGACTGAAGGCCATCCTCTTAAGTGAAACAAGCCAGGCAGAGATAGTCCAACGCCACATGTTCACTCATACACTGGTCTATAAAGATGGACGATGTAGACTTGGAAGGAGGGGGTGGGAGGGGAGTGGGCGGTGAGCTTAGTTAATGGGTGCACTGTACGTTACTCAGGCCACCCTCAGGGCCCTGACTTGATCACTATGCAAAACATGCACGAAACAAAACAGTACATGTACTCCATAAATCTGTACAAAAATAATTTAAAAAAAAATGAAAGCAGGGAGTCAAGGGTAAATTTCTCAGAGCTTTAGGAATATACGTTGTATCTATTCTGGGGTATCTTTTAGGGTCATCTGCAATGTGATTCAACAGAATTACCAAAGGATTTTTTAGTAACTGGTGGAGGACCCGCTCAATAATAATTAAAGTAACACAAATAGCAGAACAACAGGAAAGCAAAGGAGGAAGAGCTGCCCCATAGCCTGCCATAGCCACACGGTTCTGCAGCAGCGATTCAGAGGGCTCCTGGGCTGTCTGGGCATTTCACACTCTGAACGTGCTCAGGAGGCTCCTGCCTCATTTGATCATTTCACACATTAAACCACTAATCCTTATCATTTACTGATGACAAAACAGGGGCACTGAGAGTTTAAGCAACTTGCTCATGGCTAATACGTGACAGAAGAGAGACAGTCTATTTTCAGAGTCAGAGCTCCTTTTAAGAACATTACCATGCTCTACAACTCAGGTGGAAAAGATACCAGGAGATGGAAACAATAAAAAAAAATTGAGGGGCAGCACCTGCAGCTCAGCAGCAGGGCGCTGGCCACATACACTGAGGCTGGCACATTTGAACCCAACTCAGTCCTGCTAAACAACAATGACAACTCCAACAAAAAAATAGCCAGTTGTTGTGTCAGGTGCCTGTAGTCCCAGCTACTTGGGAGACTGAGGCAAGAGAATCACTTAAGCCCAAGAGTTGTAGGTTGCTTGAGCTGTGACGCCACAGCACTGTGCTGAGGGCAACATAGTGAGACTCTGTCTCAAAAAAAAAGAAAAAATTAGACCTTGACATACAATATTTTTCCTAACCAAATTAAGTTGCACAATACAAACGTTTTATATCTCAGAAAAAATTATACTTTTGCAAAATTTAAAACACACCAATGTAACCAGATGTTTACATATAACTTCACTGATTTTCTAAATACGTAGCAAATTATTTTCTAACTTTTGCATGATCACTGAGATGTGAAATATTTTCCAAACCCAACCAGCATTTCTCATAATTAATGTTTCACTGTCATTCTATAGAAAAGAAATTCTACCTTTATTACAATATTTTATTATTTATAAATGCGACAGATAATTTAAGAAATCTTATATCCTTGGAAGGCATAAATGCTAACCTATTAAAATTGATATGAATTGAATGGTGAACCAAATCTTTCCAAAGCCTGTCTCTCTGTATTTCCTGTATCTGTCTTCGTGTTCTGCTTTACACCATGTGTTGGACACCTCTCGTTCATGGCTATACTCCAGTACCCAGAACAGCAGCTGGCATGACCGTAGGAAGTCAACAGATTTACTCAACAAAAGAATAAATTGGTCGGTTAACAAATATGGAAACACTTACTATCATAATCATTAATTTTCACATGGAAAAAGTGACAAATATCCCTAAAAGGTCAAATTAATAGGCACACTCATTTTCTCCCTGCGTTGACTTTTATCAGTCAGGAGGTCCTCCTGCCACCTCTGGGTTTCTTGGTGAAGAGTGACTAGCCTGAAAGAACTTACACAGAATAAACTACAGAATATTTAAAATTAAAATAGAAAATAAGAATAAAAGAACAATGAGTTTCTACATTTACCACGTAACACTGAACCTTAAATATAGTCAAGTATTTCTGTAATTAAGGATAGCTGCCTTTAAGTCTTTAGAAAACAGTGATTATGTAAATTCACTAACATTTGCAAATTTTATGCACAGAAAGGTTTGTTAAATATGTGTTGGGTTTACCTCAAATGATAATTGTTGGGGTAAAAAGAAAATATTCACCAAAAGTTTTGTTTCTTTAATAACAATTTAAAAGAAATTTATCAGAGTAAGTAATTATTTTTATCGTGACACCAAAATTACACAGGACACAATGAGACAGGCTCAGCACATAATTTACAGGGTGAAATTCTGCACCTCAAGGCTTGATTCCCAGCTGCAACGACACACCTAAGGAACATGTGTGTTAAGAAATAAGCTGTTCGGAGGAAAAAACGTAGATCTTCAACCTCATATATATATAAAAAAAAAAATTTTTTTTTAAAAATTTTTTGGAGACAAAGTCTCACTCTGTCACCCTGGGTAGAGTGCCATGGCATCACAGCTCAGAGCAACCTCAAACTCCCAGGCTCAAGTGATTTTCTTGCCTCAGCTTCTCTAGGAAGCTGGGACTATAGGCACCTGCCACAATGACTGGCTAGTTTTTCAATTTTTATTCTTTATTTTTAGTAGAAATGTGGTCTTGCTCTTGCTCAGGCTGGTCCTGAACTCCTGAGCTCAAGCAATCTACCCACCTTGGCCTCCCAGAGTGGTGTGAGCCTAGCCTCCGCATTTTTATATATCATTTTTTTAGTCACTTGATTAATAAGGATGGACTTTTGAAGATTAAAATGTCAAATTACATTGCATAAATTAAGTAGGAAAACACTGATAGATCTGAGTGTATAAAGATTTTAAATTTCATTCATCAAAAAGTCAGTATAGGTTAGGCATGGTGGCTCATGCCAGGAATCCCAGCACTTTGGGAGGCTGAGACAGGAGGATCACTTGAGCCCAAGAGTTGAGACCAGCCTGGCCAACACAATAACACCTCATCTCTTAAAAAAAAAAAAAAAAAAAAAAAGTTAGCTGGCTGTGGTGGTGCACACCTGTGTAGTCCCAGCTACTGTGGGAGGCACAGGCAGAGGTAGAAGGATCACTGGAACCCAGGAGTTCAAGGCTGCAGTGAGCTATGATTGTGCACTCCACATGGATGACAAACAGAGCAAGATCTTGTCTCTAAAACAAAAGAACACACACACAAACACCCCTCCGCATAAACAAAATTTAGAAGCAAAAAACATAAAACCAAGGTTAAAAGTAAATGGGAAAATTCACAAAGATGATAACTAAGAAATATTTTTAATGGTGAGCATATAAATAAAAATAAGATATAATTTAACATTTTACTAGGTTAGCAAAGTTGTTTTTCTTTTTTTTTTTTTTTTTTTCGAGACAGAGTCTCACTCAAGTCCTCCTGGGTAGAGTGCTGTGACATCACAGCTCACAGCAACTTTAAACTCCTAAACTCAAGCAAACTCCTCAGCTCAGCCTCCTGAGTAGCTAGGATTATAGGTGCCGCCATAATGCCTGTTAGTGGTTCTATTTTTAGTAGAGAAAGAATCTTGCTCTTGCCCAGTCTGCTCTTGAACTCCTGAGCTCAAGTGATCCGCCCATCTTGGCCCCCATTTTTTTTTTTTTTTTTAATAAGCATATTTAGTGCTACAGAAGTTACAGGTCACACAGCACCCAGAAGACTCCAGAATAAATCAATAAACTCAGTCAGGAGTTGTGTAACCCTGGGTGAGTTGCTACATTCTTCCACGCCTCACTTTCCTCGCCTATGACATGTAGTACGCATCTTACTGAAACGTTAGGATTACTTAGGACAGTATTTGTAAAGGGTGAAGAACACGCAGTATGTGTCTAAGGCAGGTATGTACACTATTACTAATATTTCTGAGAAACCGTGTGAGAATATGTATGAAAAGCCTTCTCAGACTCCAGGCATCCCTGCCTTCATACTTAATTCCACAAATATATTAGGAAATGGGATCATAATTTTATGCAAATGTTGTAGCCCTAGTAGCAATTCAATGAAAACATTTTAGTTTTAAGAAACCCAGTTATTGGCTGTGTGCGTAGCTCAGGCCTGGAATCCTAACGCTCCGGGAGGCCAAGGTAAGGTAGACTGCTTGAGCTCAGGGGTTCCAGACCAGCCTGAGCAAGAGCATGGCCCCCATCTCTACTAAAAACAGAAAAACTAGCCAGGGATTGTGGCACATGGCTGTAGTCCCAGCTACTCAGAAGGCTGAGGCAAGAGAATTGCTCAAGCCCAAGTTTGAGGTTGCTGTGAGCTGTGATGCCCACAGCACTCTATCCAAGGCTAAGACTGTCAAGAAAGAAAGAGAGAAAGACAGAGAGAGCGAAAGGAAGCCAGCCAGAATAAGCTGAAGAAAGACAATCTCCCCAGGTAAAGCCTTTGCAGTAATACTGTACGTGCTCTTAAGACGTTTATAATGCCTGCCGCAAGAAATCCCACTTTAGGTGACTAGCGATCACATACACACCATGAGAAAGATAATGAAAGTTCTCAGAAATCATTATCTTTCTGCTTGAAGTTCCCTGAAGTGTAAAAGCTGGCAAATCTAGCAACAACCATGTGGAAATACATCTGTATACTCTTATCTATTCATTTTATCTTTAACTGATCAGTAACAAAACCATGTGCCATACTGCACAGAGTCAACTGTATTTGAAGTCAACAGATCAATGAAAATCAAACCTTCCGATTCTCATGTCCTCACGCTCACTAGGAGCACTGGATCAGTGGCTTTACCTTGAAACACATTAGATTTCTAGGCTTCATCAGTGGCTTTTATATTTGAGATCAACTGGGCAAGAAATGCCATGAATAAAATAAAATGCAAATGGACTTGTCTTAGTTACAAAAGCTGGAATTAGGAGATAGCATATCAGAATAATTAGGCTACTCTCAAGATAGAAATATTTCCAATAATTCTTGCTATAGAAGCACCAGATGTCACAGTGACTATCAAAGAGAGGCCACCACAAACAGAAGTTGAATTAACCAGCAGGTGAACGGTTTAGTAGCACCTGGGGAAGCGTTTTCTTCCTGTGATTGACTTTTGTGGCTGGGGGGCTGCCAAGCATGTGAGTCCTGGAAAGGACTGGGAGGTCCACTCAGACACTGTCTCCTCCAGGCAGCCGACGCGGGGAGGCAGGGAAGGGAGACAGAGTATTTAACAGAAGAACCACGTAAGTGCATTTCTTACACAGCAAAGGGCTTATGTGTGTTTCCTTACGAGGTTGTAAGTGGCAGAACTTGTATTCAACCCTGAGTTGTCTGACTCCTAAGCTCGTGATCCAGAAACTCTTGACCTTTCCATTATAGTACATGAAAAACAAAAAGAAAAAAGGAAAAAAAAAAAAAAAGGAAAAAAGCTAGAGGAGAAACTGGAGGAAAAAAATCATAGTGTCAGAGAAATAAACAATTTTGTTACAATATTTTAGGATTTTGTGTGCATTGAAGGGAAAGTTTTAGTTACCATATATACTCGAGTATAAGCCGAAATTTGAAATACAAATTTTGTGCCGGAAAAACTCGGCTTATACTCGAGTATATACGGTAATTAAAATTGTTCAATAATTCAAGCTTAATCACAGGTCATGTCTTGTTTTAACCCTTGATGTTTTATTAATGTTTTCAAAACATCTACCCTAAAAAAATGTGTCTATTCACTGCCTTAAATTATATAGCATGTACACGTCTACCCTGTAACAGCCTGGGATCACACAACAGGGCCTGAATGAAGACCATCACTGGGACTGTCTGATGTACAGGATCAGAAAACTTCAGTCAGATTTTTTAAAGCTAAATGCATATGTTAGTTTCTCTTTTTAAAACATACTGAATAAGAACATTTATTAAAGTTAAGTAGTAGCTTTGGGAACATTTTAGAGTAAAGTTATACTACTTAACTTTCCATTATATTTTTTAGTTTTCTGAATCTCAAAAAAAGTTTCAATCCAAAAATAAGAATTTCTGAGTACAATCATTACCTTTCCTACTGGTTTCCATGAGACTATAGTGACCTAAGGTGGGATTTCTGTGCAGCAAAATATCATAATATTCAGGAGTCTTTTTATGTAATCAATATAATCATGTGCTACATAATCATTCCCATAAAATTACAGTACTGTATTTTTACTGTGCCTTTTCTGTGGTTAAATATATTACATACACAAACACAAGTGTGTCACAGCAGCCTGCAGCCTTCAGTACAGTATCAGCCTATACAGGTTTGGAGCCCAGGAGCAACAGGCTGTATTACAGACAGTCTAGGTGTGCGGTAGCTTACACAATCTCCTAACAACACATTTTTCGGAATGTATCCTTGTCATTAAGGCAACGCGTGACCAACTCTTAAAGTTATTTATTTTTATTTTTTAGGGACAGAGTTTACCACTCTGCCCTTGCTAGAGTCACAGCTCTAGCAAACTCCAATTCCTGGGCTTGAGCAATCCTCCTGCCTCAGCCTCCTCAGTAGCTGGGACTATAGGAGCCCATCAGAATGCCCAGCTACTTTTGGAGACTGGGTCTTGCTCAGAGTATCTTGCTCAGGCTGGTCTTGAACTTCTGAGCTTTGGCAATCCACCCACCTTGTCCACCCAGAGTGCTAGAATTATAGGCATGAGCCACCATGCCTGCCCCGAGGTTATTTATTTTTGCAAAGAGTTCAAAAAAGCATTCTGCTTTCTTCAGACTGATTTCACATGGACGGTTGCTAAACTTTTGAGTATGAATAACAATTAAAGGTATAACTAATGATCTTTTTATTCTAAGAAGTCAAATACTATATCTTAATACATATTATGTGGTTTAAAATATGCATGTTTATAATTTATTTATGTATTACATACCAAAAAAAGATTTTGTAAAAACCTAAATTTTTTTTTTAGGAAACATTGTAACTAATTAACTATTTTCTAAGAACATGGCAGGAAGTTCGGGCCCTAGCTTAAGAAACAGCATATTGTGCCCTTTTTCTCTAACAGTGGAATAGAAGACATATAGTTTTGGTGTATAATTATTCACTTAGGCACACACAAAGCAAAAATATTCTTATTAGATATAAATGGGACATGAGCTGGCCTGAATTCAAAGTGAAAGTCATATTATATACTCTTTTAAAAGATTCACTGTTTTATTTTTTTTCATGTAAAATAGTAACTCTAGTTAACTGCCCACAAAATGTTGTCTAGCAGATATTCAACTGAGGATCCTTTAATGAATAAGAGATTTTTAGTAAGTGTGGTATCTGAAATTGTAATGAATATGCCTAGAAATGTGACAGTTCTTGGGGCTACTTTATAATATTTAAGAGCCACTAAATGATTCAGTCTTTTGAGATCTTTCTCATCTTATCCAGTGAGCTGTTAAGCAGAAGACACATAGTGCTAATGAATATGTGACCTCTCTTGTGTCCAGCTGGAGACATGGGTGTGGCTTCTGGTATGCAATGGGCCTGTTCAGAAGGTCAGCAGGGAAAAGCAAAACTGACTCTTTCTTACAAGGCAGCTCTGCAGTGTTTGTTCTTTTTGGTTATGAAACAGAAAAGGAGGTATGACCTGTACTATTTCTGCTGACTGGTCATAACTTGAGAAAATGCTGTCTGCTCAAGACCTGTCTATATTCAACAAAGATAGCGTGGGCAGTTCCATACTTTTTGACTAACTCGTACTGTTGACAATCTTTTTCTTTTTTTAAGGTTCAATTTGCTTATGTAAAGTATAGTGAATTCTGCACCCCCAATTCATTAGACATGTCAATTTTATCTAAGAGGCTCTGCTCAAACAACACTCTTTCTAGTTGTACCAAACTCAGGCTGGACACACAGCAAAATGCAAGAAAAAGGTTTAGACTTCAAATTCCAGATCCAAGGTGCCAGTATTCAGCCTCAGAATCACAGAAAAATTTCATCAGGCTCATTTATAACTTCCAAATGTAATATATAGAAACCTAGGATTCTACTGTTAAAATTTTTATCTTTACACTGGTTAAGTATTCTTCTACTAATATGTTTTATTTAGCTATATCAACAGATGAAAATAATACTGTAAGCAAAGATAACCCTGATTTGGGTTTGGTACAACTGGAAAGAGTATTCTCTGAGCAAAGCCTTTAGATAAAATTGACAAGGCTAATAAATCGGGAGTGCAGAATTAACTACACTCTACATAAGTAAATTAAGATTTAAAAAAAGAAAAGATTGTTAACAGTATGAGTCAGTCAGAAAGCCTTGGGCCGTCCAAAGTGCCTGTGTTGAATACAGGTCTTGAATGGAGATAAACTTGGCTACATCTACTTCACGTGTATTTTTTTTCCTCCTTTGGAAAAATCTAAAAGCAAAACCTATTCATATATCAACTGCTTATCAAAAAGATATCACTTTAAAGGAAGAAAATCTTTCTACATGTTTTTAAATTAACACTGGTATATTTAGACATCCAGAAAATATAGTTAGGAAAGGAGAAAATCAAAAACAGCATTAACTTAATTTTCGCTTCTTTGGTTAGCTCTCTCTGCTCTTACATATCATTTATATAAAGCTTGATTTGGAAAGCTGGCCTTTGAAATATTCTTCCCTAATGGAATGTAAAAAAAAAGAAACAAAGATTATTACTCTTACAGCACAAACAAATGTATTAGCATTTATGCCGCCAGGCTAGAAATGAGGAAGACAGTAAGAGTTCTTCACACAGTAAGCATTTTTTTTTTAGTTGCAGGTGCAGTATTTACAATTAGCCATTTTTATCATCTGTTTGTTACAAAGGAATTCGGACTCTAAAATGATAGCCTTTTTGATGGAAATGCTAATGTTTGGAATTTTAGCAAGGATTGGCACAGGAAGATGCATTAATGGTTTACAAAATGTTTTTTTTGTGTTTATTAAATTTTCCTTCATTTCAATATGCCCGAGTACCTCCAGCTGAATTTGTAGGAGAAAATGAAAAATAATTCTTCAAAAAATTATACATAATATGTCTATGAAGCCTCCAGCTAACTGAGAAAATTAATAATATGTATTTAGTGGGAAGAGGACTTTGAGATGAGCAATTCCTTTTGGCAAGTGATTTACCAAAGCAATGACCAAACATGACTGTTTTAGTCAATCAGAAAGTTTCTATAACCTTCTGCTAGAAACCTATCTAGTAAGCTGAATGCAGCCTCTAAATGATCATAATGGTACCCACGTCTGTTCCACTTTCTTTTCAGAAATTGTCCACTATCATTCAGTGAAATAGATATATTAAGACTCCTTTACATACTAAGAAACTCCCTGAAGGCCTCTTACCCGCATGAGACACCACCCAAATCCAAGAAAAATGCCAGCGAAGAGATTTATCTCTAACATCTTGATAACAGGGGGAACAATGCTCCCAACCCTCTCTACTTACCTAGGAGTTTTGCGATGATATAAAGCGCTTGTCCCCAAAGAAACAGTTTTCCATCACGGCCACAGTTGCTAGGAAATCTCTTTTGACTACCTGGGTTTTTTTTTTCATATTCTACAAAATCAGCTGGCACATAATAGTACTTTGGTACGACAGGATAGCCTATGGAATTTAAAAATAAGTATTTAAAATATAACAAATCGGTGTTCTCTCCCAACTTTCCCTTCAAGTAACTGTAATGATTGGGAGGCAGGGAGAAATACTGCACAGGTTTGATAGCTATAGAAAGCTGGGATTCTTATTCCTTCCAGATACTGCCAGTGAAAAACATGGAGAAACACTTGATTTTAAAACACAAATTCAACAGCATTTTGCTATATTTCAGCTAACAGCGTGTATATAATCTCCTTTAACAACATTTAGTTTTTAACACCTTTGAATGAATCAACAAATACACAGTAGGCAAATGTTTAGAGCCATAGAGGAAGCTATTTTTAACAGGATTAGTCTGTAGAAGTTCAAAAATGAGATACTGTGTGATCTTAAATGAAGAATTATAACCCTGAGCCATTGCTTAGAGCAAAGAAATCCCCATTTAACCATTAGCCCATTTTATACTACTCAATATCACTGAAGAGAGAAAGCCATCTTCCCCTGAGACAACCTGTTTTTAAAAATATTTATTGTAAAACCTAAAATTATTCTTTATAGAGTAGCATCTTTATAGATGATATAAAGGGTGAAATAATCAACATTCTAAGTAGGGCACTGCAGAAGACTTTTTGCAATATTTGTCCACAATAAACTAAATTTTCCTAATAAAAATGTACAGATTTTGCTAAAATTTTGCTTCTTTATGTATCCACTATTAGTGATATTTGTGTCTAAAGCCAGTAAAATGTTCTATGAAATACAGGGAATACTTTCAAAAATCACTCTCTGAACATGATAAGCCTGCAGTGAGGTACATTAAGCTAACATCTCATACATCAGTAGTCCACCACCAAATGCTAAAAATCTGATTCAATGAATTGCAAATATTATATGCATTACAATATTTTTTACATTATTTCTCACATTAGGTAGTAATTATTTGTAGTGTAAAGACAAAAATAACTTTTTTTTTTTTTTTGCCAGAAGAAAAAAGCAGCTTAATTTTCAGATTCCAGAAAAATAACTGCTTTTTAAACATTATTATCTATTTGAAATTCAATGTTTATTCATAGGGTAAGCATACCATGAGCTTCGGGCCTGTGCTGAGACTTCAGTCTGGGCATTGTGTCTACGAGGTCTCACGCTCTCTCTTTTCTTAACAATGCACCGTAATTTTTAACTTCCATAAAAATATGTTTTCAAAGTTGTTCACTCATGAGAATATATTCATATTCTATTAATACTTTCAAACCCCAAAGATACTTAGAACATCTCCTTCAGAATTCTTTGTTGGTTAGTTTTCTAGTAATAAAGAAGAGCCAGTTATGTTTCTTTTATGGTCCCTGCTGGTGTTTAATTGAAACCAATATACCAATTATAAAATATTAAATCTACCCTTAAATAATGACATTTTAGCATTGTGGCATACATTTAAAGCACAACGCTAAGTGCTCAAGAAATAACTCCAAAGAGGAGGACAAAATGTTCTCGACCATGCAGGTGCCTTTAGATAAGGTAGACCTGTCCAGGGAGCCTCTGCAGAGGCATCATTCACCTGACTATAGCATTTCTGGTGACCTGAATAAAAAATCATTGCTTTATATTACTGTCACACTATACAGAGGAAACGCATTACATAATAGAGGAAGAAACTTTGCCTAACTCACTAGATACTTCAGAATTATCAGAGCTATGACCACCTAAATTCATCTACATCCTTGCCTTATCTAATGAACTTCTTTTATAAAAACAGATTTACTATAATAATAGAGATTATTCTTTCTAATTTCATTTGAGGCCTGATTCACTTTTTCAATTTAATATAAATTGTATTTATAAAGAACTCATATATTTCAAAATAACATTAAGAAAATGTTGGTAGGAAGAATTTCTTGAAAAAAAAAAAAACAAGTATACCTTCTGTGGTCTGATGCAGCACTGGAATCAGAAGATCCTCATATTCCTTTACTTGTTTGGGGTTGCCTCTAAAAACGCCTAAAACGCAAAGTATAAAATCCAATAGCAGCTAAGCAAAACAAGCATCTTGAAAATTTTATCCCAGTTATAATTATTTTGGTGATTTTTACGTAAATGATGATAAAAATTGAAAGAAGTAATACTAATATGTGTGGTATTTTTTCAAGAAATTGATTTTAGAAAAACATGCTAGCATTCAGAATAGGAAACTCTTCCCAAACCCTCCATCCACCCACCCCACTCCCACCTCTTATCTGTTTCTTAATCTTTCAATAAACTCTATTTTTTCTCTTAAAAAAAAAAAAAAAAGACTGAATTATTTCTAAAATTTCTCTATTTTTAATTATATATATATATATATATATATACATAGTATCATGGATTATAGTATTATTTCTATTAAAAATTTTTTCTTCATAAATATGAAAAAATATATTAGAGTTTTTTTTTTTTAATTCTTCAAAGCATTTTTTAATTCTGGAAATAATTTAATATTCACTTAGAAAGGAAAAAAGTAGACATCACTGAAGTACAGACTATTTTACTAGCTGAAAAGTCATATTTCATTTCTGTTCTTCTTTATACCACTTATATCCTATTGTTTAAATTTCAGGAAAAAGCTCACTTACCATCAATCATCATGTAGAGGAAAAATATGGGAAATTCACATTCAATGCCATCAAATAGCTAAAACAGAAAATAAGACATTAAATTTTAAACCAACAATTAAATCGGAACAATTATAGTTAGGCTAGATGTAAAAGATTTATTTATAGTAATAACTTAAAGCTGGACTAATTTTGTAAATAGTTTCATTGTTCTTTTTGAAGAATTTTCTTAGTGTGTGTGTTATTCCAAATCTCATTTACTCAATCCTTTCCACGGTGCTCCTTCCATGAATACTCCTTGACTGCTTCAGCACTGTCCACACACTGGACAGTGAATCTGAAGGCATGGTACAGAGAGCTCCCCTCTGGGGCTGACGCCCTCGCGGGGAGGCTGGCAGGTGAATGAACAACGGTGGTGAGGGAGGAAGTGTCTGCACACGGTGTATCAGTAACAGAGTCAGACACCTGAGTCTCTGCCTTGGGTCTGGGAGGGTGTGTAGGGAAGGAGATGTTTTAACTAAGGCCTGGTGAACTTCATGGGGGAGATAAGCTAAGGGAACTCCAAGCAGAGGAAACAACAGTACAAATGATAGACTCATAGAAACTAAGTATGTAAAGGAAACTACCAGCAATTCAGTCCTTCTAGAATAAGCAAATAAGCAGTGAAAACTGAGGCCCAGGTCAGCGGGATCAAGAAGGGCCTGTAGGTTGTGCTGAGAGTCTGAGACTAGACACTGGAGGTAACTGGGAGCCACGGGTGGACACTGAACAGCAGCAGATGTTCCTATTTTATTTCCTTGTTAGATAGGGCAGTTGATAATATTGAAGAGAGTTATAGGGCAAGAAACATTAACTAGATCAGCTGGGAGCCTGCTAGATAAACCCAAAGATAAGACAACAGCCTGTCTTAGAGTCCTAGTCTCAGGGCTACTGCTAACTCTGTCGTGGGCAGTCCTGTGCAGTGCGGGACGTTTAGTGCCCTTCCCTGCCTCTACCTTCCAGATTCAAGCACTCACTAAGATTCATCAACTCAAAATACATACAGCCATTGTCAAGTGTCCTGGGGTCAGGGGCAACATCACCCTAGGTTACATACCATTAGCCTAAACCAAAAGTTAACTGAGAGGAAGAAACAGAATTTTAAGATCTTAAGGAGGCTGAATCTGCCAGCTGTGGTGACTAACAAAGTTGGGTGAGTGGGAAGGAAGAGTCTAGAATGCTCTCAGGTTTGGGGCTTGGGCAGAGGAGCCGGCAGACTGCAGCCATCTAAGCTAGGACATCCAAAAGGCAGCGGCCTGTGTGGGAAGTGCACTCTGGGAGCGGCTGAGTGCGGGGGATGGGTAGAATGAAAGAACAGTATGCCGGGATGGACCCCAGGGGAAGTGTTAAGAGGTAGCAGAAGAGACCAAGAAGGCCAGTGAGAGAAGCAAGTAAAGAATTGGGACGAGAACGGGGCTGGGGCAATGCAGAGCCAAAGAAAGAGGACTCAGCTAATAAGAAGAAGGTCTGTGAAATACGGTCAGAAAAGCATCCACTGTGACACAGCAACCTTGACTGCCTGAGGCCAACAGAGCTCCTGGGGAGTGGGAAAAACAGCTGGGTTATAAGGGAGAGTGAGCTGGAGCCAAGGAGGAAAGACACCACGATCATGCCCTTCAGAAGAGTGGCAGGAGGAGGGCAGGGATAAGGGTTGAGGAATAATGAACATCAATGTGTTTAAGCTGAGGATAAGACTATTGATTTTAAGCTGGGAAAAAAGACAGAAAGAAGGAAGTGGGGAAGAAGACGTTTTCCTTCCATCAGAAAACAGTCTCAGGAGAGTTTCAGTCCTGAAAAAGTGAAAAAGAACAAGGTGGAGCCTCCTGGAGAGGAGCTGGCCTCAGAGAGCAGAGACTGACCCGACCTGGGAAGTGCGGGTGAAGGCACAGTGTGGTGGAGGAAGCCATCCAGAGACCAAAGGCTCGCAAGTAGGAAAGAAAAAGTCAAGTCTGAGAATTTGAGAACAAATGGGAAAAAGCTGGAAAAGCCTTCCAGGAGTTCCTGGCAGCATCACGTAGCAGGACTGGCAAGACCTGAGGGTAGGTGAGGACTGAACAGAGAGGGAGTACTGACAGGTGGCCTCTGCACTGTATGTGGCTTTCCTCACCAGCGCCAGCGGCAGGTGCAGAAGCAGAGGGAGCTTGCTGGACTGACCCAGAGGTGGATGTCTCCAGCGCAGAAGGTGTAGGGGGTCCAGTTCCAGTGTAAGTGCTACACACTGGCTTAGGAAATGTATTAAATAGGAAAGAAACATTTGAAGACTTCTAAGAGATAAATGGATCTTCGTGACCAGTAGATGGTAACTCTGCTAACACTGCTCTAAAATTTCAAAAATTCATATAATAAAATGCTCCCGAATTGATAGTCAACTGTGAAATTAAATGAAATGATGAATAGCTTGCCTAGTTTTCCTGCAGAAGTGAATAATGAATTTTAAAAGAATAGTATGTTAATTGTAAACAAATTAAAGGATGTAATACTGACTATACGTTTCCTACCTGCATATTTATGGGGACCTTAACTGTCTTCAGTGAGCAAGGCAAAGTTATACCCATGTTTACAAAACTAACTTTACTCTACTAAGCAAAGTGGCCAGCGATGGGCTGGAAATGCTTACTTTGGGATTGTTACAGTTTTCCAGATGACTTCAAAGTAGCTAGTATAAATCTCAATATAGTTGTGTGTGCATATTTTCAAAATACAAAATATTTTAAAACTAAATATTTAGAGGACTGTGTTTCAAAGGGAAGTGTCTAAATGAAAGAGATAAAGGAAGAGGGAAAGAGCATTAGTTTTAAGTGCAGCATTTGTTTAAGAGATTGAAAGCCACATTAGAAATAGATACTTGATATCATATAAAACAAATAGTATGGAGCACGCAGGCAAAGGACTGAAAATGCAGTAGAAAAATTATTCACCCAGTGAATCAACACAGCCCGAGATAAGCAAATACCTCAGTAATAAGAGCCAGTACTTACTGGGCATTTACTATGTGTCAAGCACCATTTTAAGCCTTTTATACATGTTAAGTCATTTAATATACATAACCTCGTTATTCAGGCACTACCATTTTATTAATGAAGAATTATTAAACACAGAGAGGTTAATTAACTTGTCCAAGGTCACTTAGCTAGTAAGGGTCACTCTCCTGCATCTGTGCTTTGACTCCTCCGATATGCTACTAATGTGGGGTATTTTCTGATACCTTAATTTCAGCCGGTTTGTAGTAGCGTCTACTGGAATCTTCCAAAGATGTTCTATATCCGTCTCTCAAGAAGCGCTTAAATCCATATTTTCCTTTTAATTTTCTAACCACTTTATCAAGTGTCTGGCTAAACAGAACTTCATCATCCAAGGCAAATGCAGGGTAACTGATGCAGGGCAGGAGGGCAGCGTCTGTGTTCTGGAGCAATGAGAAAAAGAGACTGGGATGTCTGCAGTGATGCAGTCAGCACAGCCTGAGAAGAAGGACAGAGATAAAAAGCCACAGGGTTATCAAGCTGCCCTGCTCCCAGGGACTCACTGAAGCTTGTCCTGCTTCAGGGAACTTCACAGAGGAGACACAGCTTTATGCTTTAAGACAAAGTGTTAAGGTCCAACACTGGACACAAAATTCAAAATATTGATGTAAACCATATGCAAAAATTTAATACTGATGCTTATCGTAACTAACTCTTTCTCAACAATTTGCTTATACACATGACAGTGAAAAAGAAAACAGTCTACACGATTAACAGTAAATTAGCAGCCATTAAAGTTTTTATTGTAGAAATCTGCTTATTGATACAAAAACATGTCCATTCATAGAAATAGGCTATCAATCATTAGGAACAATATGATTTTAGACTTGTAAAATACAAATATTGGTGCATAAAAATATGTGGAAATGTACATACCCGAATGTTCTCATGCTAAGATTATATAGCAATGCTTTACCTAAAAAATGCAATCAGTGTAACCTGGTTTATTGTACCCTCAATAAATCCCCAACAATAAAAAATAAAGAAAAAAAAAAAAAAAAGAGTCAAAACAGGATATTGTAGCTCTGGAAATTGTCATATGATGTTTTAAAATAATAAAGCGGCTTTTGTGGAAAAAAAAAGATTATATAGCAATGGTGGAATGACTGGTATTATGACTGATATTATGTTATTATTATTTATTTACTTGGGATTTTGCTTTTCTTTTATCATAATCATATTACTTTGATAAAACAGTTATTTTTAAACAATTAAATTATTTCATTTTGGGAGTTTTCTAAAAATAGGACCACAGACAGTCCATAGAAAAATCTGCATTCAGGTACTATAAGCGTACAAAAGTTCATCAAAGAAAAAAAGTGAATGAAAGAAAAGATACAAAGAAAACAAGATAATTTTATTTGAAATAAATTCTGAAAACTATTTTTCTAATATTCTGTGACAAAATATGATTCATTTTGGCATAACCCATTTAAAAGACAAATAATGTCTATTTTTCTATTGTTCTACAAAAGATTCAAAAGAGAAAGCAGATTTTTCCACAACTCTATTCACTTTCTAAACCACTACAGGCTGGAGGAATGATGAATAACACCCATTCTGTCTTACCTCTTCTGGTCGACCTCTAGCATTTTAGAGCACTTTCTTGGAAAAGAAGGTAAAACTACATAAAAATAATGATAGTTCGCCTGGGCACGGTGGCTCATGTCTGTAATCCTAGCACTCTGGGAGCCCGAGACAGATGGATTGCTTGAGCTCATGAGTTTGAGACCAGCCTGAGCCAGAGTTGAGACCATGTCTCTAAAAACTAGCCAGGTGTCATGGAGGGCGCCTGTAGTCCCAGCTACATGGGAGGCTGAGGCAAGAGAATCACTTGAGCCCAAGTGTTTGAGGTTGCTGTGAGCTGTGATGCCATGGCACCCTATCAGGGACAAGAAAGTGAGACTCTGTCTCAAGAAAAAAAAATAAATAAATAATGACAGTTCATTTTAGTTTATCAAAACATGTCTCACATGTGATCTTGACTCTCTGGGTAACAGCGAGCACAAGGTTTGCCTGTTGCGATTGTGAGCATCCAGATCCACAAATATAACTGACCAAGAACAGCCCTAGAGAGAGAAAAAGCAAAACATTACCTAAATTAGGAAAAAAGGACTTATATGGCATCTTGACTGTGAGAAATTTCACAAAAATACTAACATTGACTACATTTGATTATGGGACTTTAGTTTTGTACACAATCATTAATTCTCAATTTTTGAAATACACATTAATTTTATAATCATAAAAATGTTATTTGTATATTTTCCTATTTTCCCTCAATTTTCTTATAAATCAAAAAATGTACTAACAGCCAATTAATAACATTTACTTTAATGAAAATACAACTTGCTTAGCTAACATGATAAGGAATAAAAAACGAATTTGGATTCATAGAATCTGATTTGTATATTCCTCATAAAGAATGTTGACTATAGGACCAAATTAAAATGTAGGCATGAGAAATGAAGAGAACTTTTATCTCAGGAATGCAAGTCTTTTTAATAATTAGGCCTAGAGACTTTAAGATGGGACAGTGACCGTGTCCTGCCCTCCCCTCTGAGCTGTGTGGCTACATATTCATCTCTTGAAACCAGCTATATATTAACCTAAAAATGCCACACTAAACACTATAACCCAACCCTATGGCTTAACAATGCATAGCCAATCGCTAATCAATGTTATTTCTGTAAATCAATGAGAATTCCTGATAAACAATTTTGTATCAGCCCACTCCCTGTACCTCCTTTTCGCCTTTAAAAATCCACTTGAAATTGCTTCTAATTGCAGTGTGTGTTCACTACAACTTGAATCTGTGCTGCTAGGCTTCAGTCTTCAAGCTTGGCCCAAATACACTCTCTAATTATATTAATTTTGCCTCAGTTTCCTCCACTGACAGATGCAATCTAGAAGTAAGGATGTAAAACAATACTGCCCTGAAATACGAAGACAAGAGAATCTCCAACAACACTGGTTGCTATTCACTGCATCGGCACTGGTTTTCCGTTCCCCGTGGATTGCCCCGTGCACTCCCCATATGTAGCTATTATCATCCCCCTTTTACTGAAAAGGACATGAAGCCTTAGTTTAACATAGCAAGGGTTCAAAAATCAATCCTGCACAGAAGCTCATGGTTATACAATCTCCCACACTAAAAGACCAAAAATGAACAAACAAGAACTTCCAAGTATGAAGAAAAAAATGTGAACAAAAGGACAAGTATAATAGAAAACGTCAATTGGTCTGATAACCAAGTTAAAAAAAAATGACATTTAGCTATTAATGTACTCCGTTTTCAACAATGTACTTTTGAGTAAATATGGCTTTGTTCTCTTACTGGGGAGCTACATGAAAATACACAATGAGATGTAAATACAAAGACTGCTTTGTTCTCTCCATGTAAGGGAATATTCAGAAAAATCCTTGGGGGAAAGGAGAAGAGAACTATTATAGACGGCATATTGCTTCAGTATTACTTTCTAACTCTCATCCTAATTCTTACCAACTTCATAGATGTATTAACTCTGAAACTTAAATATCTCCATCACCGAACTAGACTGAAACTCCAAATTCGAGCAGCACCAGATCCAAATACACACTCACTAGCTGTGTTTCCTGTTAATCCACCTTCGTATTAGACTATAAGCTCACAAATTAGTGATTTTTCATTCAGATTATCATTTTTCAGCTTATTTTTTAAAACTCTGACAAGTGAATTAATATATGAACTGGGACTGAGTGAAGCTCTGTCTCTGCCCCAGACGAAGGCTGTCCTTTCAACCAATTGAGAGTCCCAACCTTGCATCTCCACTCACTCACACAGCAGCTGCCCCTGGCAAAAGTACAGTGCACTCTGCTTTGAGGGAAGCAAACGAGGAATTTGCCCTATGCTCCCAGGAGCCGACCCAGGTGATTGGTTATTAAAAAAACCAATGACACATGGCAGTACGCAACTCAGTCTCCTCACGGTGAGCGGCTTAGAGAGAAGGGTAAGAATTACAGTGAGTACCCAGGGAAGCTGGGGCACTCCACAGAGAAGGTGAGGACCACAGCTGGGATCTGAAGTTTCGGGGAAAGGGGTCCAAGTAGGGTAGTTACAATAAAATAGCAGGAAAATGATTGGGTTTCATATGTTAGACACCTATAAATACACAAACTAATTAAAGCTATGATTTACCTTTAGGACAAGAATTAGTAAAGTTAAGTGGTGCCAAACTGTCTGCCTCAAATTGAATTTTCAAAAGATAGAATCTAAGTATGTTAATTTTACAAATAATGAAGTGAAATGGTGAATTTCGTAATTCACTCCATCATCTGGTTAATGTAAACAGCCAGCTTCTCTTTTCTAGTAACAAATAATTTTTTAAAATTTAAATTCATTAAAGTATTTGTTCAGGTCTCAATTTTCCTTTGCCAGCCTCTATATAACATACTTAAAGGAAAAAACGATTTCATATATTTTAAAAGGGAGCTCAAAGGCTAGTTAACTATATTGTTTGTCTGTTCTCTTATAAAAATATACCATGCTTTAAGCATTAATAGCCCAGATTTCCAGAAGGGTGAAATGGCTCAAGGTCATGCTATTTCCCATTCAGAAGTAAGTCTTTTAAAAAGCTATCAAGGATTAATTATCACCTACTTTAAATCAGCAAACACATTAATTTCAGGCCTGCAGATTTCAAAGGATGCTGGATGTCTGCACTGCTTTGAAGGCTCTGCACAACATGAGCAATCTCTCTAGTCATCACCTTTTAGATTCCGGCCTCGGCTCATTTGTCAGTATCTTGATTTCCCCAATTACAGAAAAGAATATGAAAGGATGTTTTATAATGCGACAATTCAGAGCATCTGATTAACTTTGTATATTTTATTTTCACCTTTCATTTCCTGAAATCTTTACAACTCTGTCATAATATCCTGACTCCACCTAAACAGCTCCTAAGATCCAGAGTTTAAACTTTACTTTCCAGGTGAGTCTCTACACGCCCTTTTGTTGCAGTGAATACACTAGAAGATGACTGGACCTGACCACTGTTGGGGCACTTGAGCTCCCCTGGCAGGAAAGAGCCGCACAGACCCATCGACTCCTCCTTGGTTCCCCACAACCAGAACATACACTTCTGGGAATGTCCCTAAGACCAGAGGGACCAGCTGTGACCACAGACATTGCTGATATTACTGGTTTCAATTCAAAGTGAAATGATTTGAAGAGTTTTCTGGGCCTCTCTTTCCCCATTAGTCACTTCTTGGAGCCTGAGCTGAGGGACTTGCCACCCTCATTGAGAATCAAAAATAAAACCAGACGAAACTGGTCAGTGGATCTACTGCGCATGATCCACTTGTGCTGGAAGCAAAACCATACCACAACACTCCACGTAGGAGATTTTGTTCCTCAGTTCAGTTATTAGGCCAACCCTTAGCTCTAAGGCATGGCTCAGGGAGCATCTTTCTCCAGAAAGGACATTACTGGCGGGACACTGCACTGCAGCTGTGGCAGCAATGAGCAGGTAAACAACCAGATTTTGCTTACTGACCCAATAGTTGTTTCTAGCAGCCTCTCTCACAGTCTAGACTTCTTTCCTGCTCACATACTGTTAAAAGAATTTAATCTGGCTCAGCACCTGGTTAGGGTGCCAGTCATATGCACCGGGCTTGGCGGGTTCGAACCTGGCCCAGGCCAGTTAAACAACAATGACAACTATGATGAAAAAAATAACCGGGCGCTGTGGTGGCTGCCTGTAGTCCCAGCTACTTGGGAGGCTGAGGCAAGAGAATCACTTAAACTTAAGAGTTGGAGGTTGCTATGAGCTGTGACACCACGGCACTCTACCAATGGTGGCAAAGCGAGACTCTGTCTCAAAAAAAAAAAAAAAAAAAAAGGAATTTAAGCTACACAGAAAGATGAACCTAAACATTAATTCTCAGGGTCTCAGAATAGTAGAGCTGAGATTCAAACCCAGGAATCACACAATTGTTGCTCATTATACCTATGATATTTGATGAAAGTAAATTCTGATTTATATCACTATCCAAAGTACTGTCAAATATTACCTTAACAATATGTGAACACATTTATCCTGATGTTTATACAGAATGTATTTGAGAACATGATGAAATATGCGATTTTTATATTAAGGATAATGCATGTTTCTAAATGTGGCTCTGCACCAAATTAGTCTTTAGAGTAAATTGATCAGAATTAGGCCACTTTAATCACATTTCATTCTTAAGAGCCTAAAGAATAAATACATTTTGAACATTTTTTAATTTTTTATTTTTTGGAGACAGAATCTGCCCTCGGTAGAGTGCTGTGGTGTCATAGGTCACAGCAACCTCAAATTCTTGGGCTCAAGCCATTCTCTTGCCTCAGTCTCCCGAGCAGCTGGGACTACAGGTGCCCACCACAACACCTGGCTAATTTTAGAGATGGGCTCAGGCTGTTCTCGAACTCATGAGCTCAAGCAATCCACCTGCCTTGGCCTCCTAGAGTGCTGGGATTACAGGAGTATGCCACGGTGTCGGGCCCAAAATAAATTTTGAAAATAGCTTCAGAGTGAAAATTTAAACAGTGTTTTTTTCTTAAAAAATAAGGAAAGTGATTATAGAAAAAAATAAGAAGAAAGGAAGTGAAGGAACACTTTCCACCCAGTGACTTCCCAAAGCAGTCAACATTTGTCTCCTCACACAGCAAGGCACAGAGGAGCAAAGACAGCCTTCCTCCTACAGTGCCTCCTTCAGAAGCTCAGTAATTATTATGCAATAACAGCTTAAGAGTTTTCAAAGAAAATACATAGGTAGACAGCACCCAACCGCTGAGACTTCCCATGTCAATTGCTGATGTTTCAGGTTCATTACTGAGTGATTTTGGTTTAACTCCTGGCTCTGCTCCTCTGCTGTGTGATATGAGAAAAGGTGCCCCAATTTCTCTGATCATTCATCTTGAGAGAGGGGCACCCATCTCCAAAGATCTATGACTCTTGCTTTGCCGCTTTTCAAAAGCTCTAAATGAATTAAAGATACATGATCAGGTCTTCCAAAACACTATACCAACAGTCTATAGAAATAATTAGAACACCCAAATTCTAACACTCACACAATCTGAAATCCTCGAAATCTTAAGAAAGTTTCTTTGCATCAGGTCTTTTTCTGGCACTGGCTTTTCATCAGGCCACACTTCATTTAAGTACCTGGAGCAGCATTATGACCAACATCACAAAGACCACGTGCACTTTTAAAGGTGCTACTGTCTATCAGCCCACATTATTAACTTAACTGCTGTAGAGGTGGGAATATTAACATTTTAAAAGTCAGGTTTCTGTGACTCTCCTCCCCATCAGAAGAAAAAATGAAAGGGAATTTGTAAAACTAGGACAATGACACTACCCTGTAAGAAGAAAAGATGAACAGGCATTACTTGTGATATATTTCTGTAGCTAAATGACATTATTTCTCTGTATTTCTATCTAACATGATCAAGGGGTAGTCAATACAGTAAACATTTGGTGCATAGCTACCCTGGAAAAACAAAGCCAAAAACTGTGCTTAGAGCACTTGTTCTCACCCTTGGATGCACATTAGAATTTCTGAGGAGCTCTGAAAAAAATCTCACTGCCAAGACCTCCGGAATCACTGGGGGGAGAGGCTAGGTATCAGTGTTTTCTTTTTTAATTCTTCAAATGATTCCAATGTACAATCACAATTGAAAAACTGGCAGAGGGCAGCGCCTGTGGCTGAAGGAATAGGGCACTGGCCCCATATACTGGGGGTGGTGGGTTCAAGCCCAGCCCCGGCCAAAACTGCAAAAAAAAAAACAAACAAAGAAAAGAAAAAGAAAAAAGAAATACTGGCAGAGTGAGATGAATACCAGCAGTACATTTATAACTGAGAATCAGAATGCCTAAACAATTCAGTGTTTTTAGAGTTATAGTTGAGCAATCTATGAGAACTTCCTAAGAAAAGTAGAACTCTGAAAAATAAATGAAGTTAGGAAAAGTACCCTGTAGGTATGTGTGTAGACACATAAAGAGGAGGGGTGCAAGCAACACACACGAAGACCTGGGTACTGCAGAGGAGATGACGGAGTGACAGAGAAGGCCGGCACACACCACTGCACACAGCCAACCTAGACAGACTCCTCTGTTTAGCTCACTGTTTGGCAGACCACAGAAGGCAAACAAGACCCGTATTTTCCAGATGAATGATACACAGCTACCCCAGCTCCAGTTTAATCCATGTCCTGTCTCAGCCTGCTGAGATACTTTCTAGAAAGCTTTCACGCCAACTTCTTCATTTCCCATCTTTAGTATTACCAGTGCTTCATAAATAACAGCAATGAGAAACAGCATTCATTAAAGGTTTAGTCTTTGCTAAGCACTATGCTAACCAAGTTAAATTTTATTTGCATGAGAACCTCCTGAGTTAGGTAGGGTCCTATGATCATTATCTATACTTTTAGATGAGGAAACTAAGCCTTAGGCGGGTAAATAACTAGCCAACGTCATATGAGTGACTGATGGGAGTACATAGCATGCAATGGTCCTATTCTTTAATACCAATTGGTCTTCCTGCCACGCCCCTTCTCTCTCTCTGGCACCCAGAATAAGATGCTTCTCTCTTCCCGATCCTTTCATGGTGGTGATGATCCCTCATGTCCTAGACATAGCCAGAGCCCACCCTGCAGAGGAAGCTGGGGTGAGACAGAAGAGAGTTTGTGTATGTGGAGGTTGTGTTAACACAATTCAACTAGAAACATTCTTAACTTCAAGAAATTATAAGTGCCATGACAATAACCATATCACCATTTGCACATATGTGTGCCTTGCTAAAGCACACCCTCCCTGACGGAGCATCCCACAGCATCAGGAGCTCCACCATACCTTCCTAAAGGACACACTCCCTGACGGAGCATCCCACAACATCAGGAGCTGCACCGTGCCTTCCTAAAGCACACCCTCCCTGACAGAGCATCCCACAGCATCAGGAGCTGCACCGTGCCTTCCTAAAGCACACCCTCCTGACAGAGCATCCCACAGCATCAGGAGCTGCACCGTGCCTTCCTAAAGGACACCCTCCCTGACGGAGCATCCCACAGCATCAGGAGCTGCACCGTGCCTTCCTAAAGCACACCCTCCCTGACGGAGCATCCCATAGCATCAGGAGGTGCACCGTGCCTTCCTAAAGCACACCCTCCCTGACGGAGCATCCCACAACATCAGGAGCTTCACCGTGCCTTCCTAAAGCACACCCTCCCTGACGGAGCATCCCACAGCATCAGGAGCTGCACTGTGCCTTCCTAAAGCACACCCTCCCTGATGGAGCATCCCACAGCATCAGGAGCTGTACCGTGCCTTTCTAAAGCACACCCTCCCTGACATAGCATCCCACAGCCTTGCCATCTTAGCGATCCTTAGAGCAACCGCTAAAGAAAACCAGCCTACTTGTTGGTCCAGAGTAGCAGGAGCCTCTGTTCCTATATTTTATTCCTTCCATTGACAACTTAAACATGGCCACTTGATTAGTTTCTTTTGGTACAAAAACTAATTAAAGATCTTAAGAGAACTGAAGGCAAACTTTAGGGTTTCTTTTATCCCCAGAGAAAATGCAATTTCATACACTTGATTATAGCCAGATGAAGGTAAAGCTAGGATCAAAACTTCCAATTCTCTGGCTGCATGCATTACACACTTTCTGTTCTGCACAAGATAGATGCTGTTCTATATTAAATTAAAAGCAACATGAGAAATGACATGGAAAATATATGATATATAATTCCAGACATATTAAAAAATGTCCAACTCACTCAGAAATGAGTAATAGACTTGAATGAAAAGTTACTGAACAAAGAAAATTAGAATTTCTTACCAAGACTTTTTTTTAGAAAGTAAGCAATCGTTTTCAGTTAGAAAACCAAGATTTAACTGGTAAATCATTTTCAAAGGAAAAGTTGTTCAAACCATGGGCTATACCATAAATTTCAGACATTCTTTTATTGTAAGGAAATGACTCTATAAATCAGTGGTTCTCAAGCTTCCTAATGCTGAGACCCTTTAATACAGTTCCTCATGTTGTGGTGACCCCCAACATAAAATTATTTTCGTTGCTACTTCATGTGTGCATAAATATGTGTTTTTCAAAAACATGTGTTTTCTGATGGTCTTAGGCAACACCTGTGAAAGGGTTGTTTGATCCTCAAAGGTGTCACGACTCACAGGCTGAGAACTGCTGTTATAAATGAATAGTCAAATTAATTAAATATGCAAGTCAAAGAAATATTTTTCTTTTTTTTTTTCTATTACCTGATTGCCAAAGAGGTTGAATCCATTAATGGCTTCTAGAGCTGCTTTTGCCAAGCCAACAGAGCTAAAAGAGAAAAGGAAAAATGTTATTACTCTAATGTTTCTGGCTACAAAATAAGAACCATTACCTGATGAATATTCACAAGCAAGTTTCTTTATTAACACAACAATTTCCATATAAAGAATAATGTCTAAGAGACTTCATTTTGACATTTCACTGTTTTAATTTTTCTTTTTTATAGTTAGTGATCATTTGGGAAAAAAGTTTTCTAGGTTCATCTTCATTTAGACTAATGGTCATAGTGATGGGAAAAGTTTTAATTCCAGGATCATTTCTATTCACCAACCCAAAAGATGAACTTTAGAGGAAGGTAGATGATGATATGTGCAGTCATTACCAGGTTGGCCATCATTAGTTCAATGATGTCAACTCAGCCTTGAAAAACCTCGCATACATCACATACATCAGAATATGGTTAAGATACCCATTCAAACACTCTTTGCCTAGGGCCTAAGAAAATTAGCTTTTTTTTTTTTTTTTGGTGGTTTTTGGCTGGGGCTGGGTTTGAACCCACCTCCAGCTTATGGGACCAGCGCCCTATCCCTTTGAGCCACAGGCGCCGCCCAGCATTATTTTATACTCATGGAACTGATCGACAACTTCTCTCTCTTTGCTACAAACTACTCTTTGTAATAAAATGAGTGCTATTTCCCTCAGTGTCCCACTCTTTTGGCCTCTCAAATGTCCTCAGCAATAGTGCTGAAAATGGGAAGATCCATTTCATTAAAAATACAACATTGTCATCTTACAAATATCTACCTTTAATTGTTTCAGATATAATGTCTGGTTGATTTTAATAATTTCAAATTTGTATTTGTTTTACTCAAAGCAAGTGCATATGTTATTAATTATCATTTAAATTGACTAACTCATTTTTCTGAAGAGTGATAATTGAAGTACGGTCCTCAGAGCAGCAGCATCAACATGACCTTGGAACTTGTTAGAAATGCCAGTCCTCACCACTCTCTGTTAAAAAGTCCTCCATGTGTCTGTGCTTTAAATTTGAGAACTATTGTTCTAAGCTATTTATGTCAACACAATCTACATTTTTATATGATCCCTACATGAACTGTTCTCAAGCAAACATTACTTTTATTACAGAGTAGTAAATAGGTTGGACATTTATTTTTAAAAAATACAAAGATGTGGCTTGCACCTGTAACCCCAGCACTCTGGGAGACTAAGGTGGAAGATTCACTTGAGTCTAGGAGTTTGGGATCACCCTGCAAAACACAGCGAGATACCATTGCTACACACACACACACACACACACACCCGGCACTGGGCGTGGTGACTCATGCCTGTATTCCTAGCTACTCAGAAGGCTAAGGCAGGAGGATCACTTCAGCCCAGAAGTTGGAGGCTTCCATGACTTGTGATCCTGTCTACAAAAAAATAAATAAATAAAAGAGAAAAGTGGCTGGGAACTGAAGTAGACATGATTTTCCCTACTCTCTCACTAAGTAGAAGTGAAAATCTTGGACATTATAAACATTAAAAGGTTCAGAAGCAGACACAGAAGAAAGGCAGACTAGGTGTGGATTTTAGGACTCAGGAACAACACCGTGGAAAGTTCCTGGGTTTCCTTTTGCTTCCTTTATACCAGACTTAGATTTGAAGAAGGCGATAACTGAGAAGCCTAGCAGGTGTGTGGTGGTGAGTGCCCTGATGAGAGCCTGCTCTTTGCAGGATGGGACCAGGAAAGGGCAGCCTTGCAAAACAGAAAACTTTTAGGCAATCATCACTCAGAACAAACTATGATCTTCCTCTACTTTGTCTAGCAAAGGCTAACCAGAAAAGCAAGACTTATACATTCCTGAGTCTACCAGTAGGTGCAGCACTCAACCCCCAACTCCTTCAGCCATGGTGGGGACAGAGAAGAAGATGGAGAAAAGTTGCTATAGAGGGAAATGGCAAGGACTGGAACCTGAAGGAGCAAAATCCAAGTGAAGAACTCATGGTATTGTGAAGCAGGTCCACAGATTTCCATGCCTCCCTATCAAGGGGTAGAGTCTAACGTCCCTCACAGAACATGGTCTGGTCTTACATGGTGTGGTGAAGCACGTCCACAGATTCCCATGCCTTCCTATCAATGGGACGCGTATACCTTCCGTCAAGTAACATGGTCTGGTCTTACAGGGTGTGGTGAAGCCCGTCCACAGATTCCCATGCCTCCCTATCAAGAGTAGGGTCTTACATTCCTCAGAGAACATGGTCGAGTCTTTCTTGATGGGGGGAAGAGGGACGACCGGGTACCT
>CAUYPK010008441.1:0-16248 GCA_963574355.1 Loris lydekkerianus | reverse complement strand
AATGCCCACCAACCCAGGAATGGATTAACAAGCTGTGGTATATGTACACCATGGAATACTATTCAACCATTTAAAAAAATGGAGACTTTACATCCTTTGTATTAACTTGGATGGATGTGGAAGACATTATTCTTAGTAAATCATCACAAGAATGGAGAAGCATGAATCTTATGTACTCAATTTTGATATGAGACAATTAATGACAATTAAGGTCATGGTGGGGGTGGGGGAAGGGGAGAGCAGAGAGAGAAAGAAGGAGGGAGGGGTGGAGAAAGGAAGAGCAGAGAGAGGGAAGGGGGGGTCTTGGTGTGTGACACACCTTTTGGGGGCAAGACAGGATTACAAGAGGGACTTTGCCTAACAAATGCAATCAGTGTAATCTGGTTTATTGAACCCTCAATGAATCCCCAACAATAAAAAAAAAAAAAAAGTCTTCTTTGATGGTAGGCAGCACATTGAGTATTGTCTATTATGGAAGGTTCTCTTTATTTGAGCAGATACATTTATTGTTTAGATTTTAAGGGAAAATTTCAAAAATATACAAAAGAGGATAGAATAGCATAATAATCAGTATGAACATATTCAATAACTATAGACTCATGGCTAATCTTGCTTCATAAATGCCTTGACTCATTAGATTTTTCTTCTAATTTTTAAATTTTTTTGTAGAGATGATCCCACTGTGCTACCCAGCCTTACCTCAAACTCCTGGACTTAGGGGATCCTCCAGACTAAGCATCCTGAAGTGCTAGGATTACAAGCATGAGCCACTGCACTGGGCCCCATTAGATTAGTTTGAATTCAGTCTCAGACATAATGTCATTTAATTTCTTGTGTTTACAATTTTTGAATCACTATAATATAAGGATAAATTTTTAAAAACATAGCTATAATATGTTTTAAAAGATTAACACATGACATTAATTCCTTAATAGCTATATAATCAGTGTTCAAACTTTTCATGTTGTTTCATGCTCCTCTATAGCTTGTCTATTTAAATTGGAATTCCTAAAAAACTTTGAAATTGAGTGATATATATTCTAAGATTTAAAAAAAATTTTTTAACTTACCAGTTTTCAACTGCCATCTTTTACTTTTGCTTGCAAGTTACCTTTGAAGAATTCAGACTTTTTGGTCCTGAGATATTTTTTAGGCTCAGTTTTATAGATACCATTCCCATGGCAACATTTGACACATTTCTCTGTCCACTTGATTTTCTGCAAATTGATAACACCAGAGCCGTCAGCATATTTAGGTTTGACTTTAGCAAAAATAATATTTGAGGACACATTTATTTTAAGACAATAATCAAATGTATTTCAGAGGCCAAAGTGACAAGAAAATAGAAGAATCACTTGAATAGTATCACTTGCGAGTATATCTTATAAGAAATATGACTCAAAAATAAGATTTATTTACTCATTTTACTCAAAATAGTTGTACAGACAATTCCAAGAAGAGTTTCAATGACTTTTTTATAAAGCATTATCACTGAAATAAATGTGAAATATTCTCATGTTGAAAACTTTTTGTGGGGTATGAAGTTCCCTGTATGTTTGAAAAATTACTTCTTGTTGCTGTTGTTTGAATATTATATTTTATGACCCTGACTCTCAAGAGCATAAAGGCAAGTTGGGAACTCATGATGGATATAAGAAAATAATTAAATTAATTATTTAAGATAATTAAAGAATACAAACAAATGTATTAGAAGGTATTTAGTGAAATGTGTTTGGAAAACAAAACATTCTCACACACAAAAAAGAGAAAAACAGGAAGTCTTCTCTGTTTTTAGGGAATATTAAATACCATACAAATATTGATAACTCAAAGCAAATCAGGAAAGGTACTGTCAGTGGCAGGAAGTGATATTTGAGGACAGAGCCATTTTATGAACAGAAAATAAAGAGATATTAAAACTAGTGGATTTCTTAAAATTTAATGACCATACAAAAGTTTAAAAAAGTTACATTTGTTCTTGACTTTAGATTTTTATCATAGACTTCAAACAGGTGTAATCCTATCTTCTAGTATGTAGTAAAGTTAGTTTACAAAGTTAGCAAAACAATTAATTGTAATATCTATGGATAAATAGCATAGCTGTGATTTTAATAACCATTTTGAAAATAGATTAGGACATAGGTTAGAAAAACTGTATGTTAACAGAGTTTTAGAGTAATTAACATTAACAGAATCTTGCAGGATGTGAGAAATGTATTTTCAGGGGGTTCAATGGATTAAGCTCATCAAAAAATAAATTCAACATATCTGTACTCATCCAAAGACACCTTTCTGCCAAAGATTTTATTTAGGATTTTATTTTGCACAGAAGGCATTCTGAGAATTACAAGATATACTTTCATGAGATTCACTGATTGGTACAATCCAAAACATACCATTGATAAAATATCAGCTGATTCTACAATGAGCCTCAGTGTGGTCCAGCTATGACTACAATGTACTGGAAAACTGCATAATTAAATTTTGTGTGGACAAAATACAAAGCATCTCTCTGCCACCCTCACCCTTCCCCATGATGGATACTATGGAATACTCTTGAATTCTGTCTGGAGGGACATCACCTTACATTGTATTATGAAGCAATAGTTTTTAATATCTACCTTCAGTAATCATGATGCAAAAAGTGAGTATGTGTGCATATTTAAGTGTGTATGTTCATAGAATTTGGGTTGAAACTGTGACAAATTTTGTGCCCACTGCAAATTTACCTAAGCTTTTTTCTCTGAAACTGCACATGGCTAAAAGATAGCAGCTGTTTAATTTATCCTCCTGACATTTGCTCACAAATATTTCTAGTGATCCAGATAATGTATTCTAGCTAATAGATCTTACTTGACCTATCAGCAGCATTGACACACTTAATTACTCCCTATCCATTGAAATTCTACTATCCTGGCTTATGGGACACCACACTTATCATTTGCCCCATATCACTGAGTGTTCCTTTGCCCCTTTCTTTTTCTCTGGATTCTAGTCACTTTAATCTACAAACATCAAAGTGATCCAGAGATGAGCCCTCTTCCACATGCCCTCTCCTGGTGATATTATTCAATCTAGTAAATTTAAATTATATATATATGCCAAAGGCTTCTAAATTTAGATTTTCAGCCTAGATATCTCTTGAACTGTAGTCTTGTATTTCCAAAGACCTACTGAAAACTTTCACATGAGCATCACATGGGCACTTTGAACACATCATGTCCCAAACTGTATCCCAGATCCTCCTTCTTTTCATGCAATCTTTTCTATTTAGTAAGTGTGAAGCTATCTTTCCAGTTGCTCAAAATGGACCACTCATTCAGCCTTTGCTCTTCTTTTTCTCTTGAACTCCAAATTCAATCTCTCAGCAAATCCTGCCATTTCTATTTTCAAAATGTCCAGAATTGACAATTTTTCTTTACCTCCCAGGCCCTGCTACCACTCAATTTCAAATTGTTGAGTCTCACCTTGATTAAAAACAGTGTCCTTCTAACTGGTCTCTTTGCTTTGTCTTGATGCTGTCTGCCCCACCATTTACCAACCTGTCCTCAAGCCAGTGGCCAGAGAGACCCTTTAACCCTAAGTCATACCATGAAGACCTTCTTCTCAAACCTCATTTTACTCCCAGAGTAAAACTACTCTGGGGCAGCTACGGTGGCTCACACCTATAATCTTAGCACTCCTGGAGGCTGAGGCAGGTGAGTTGCCTGATCTCAGGAGTTTGAGATCAGCCTGAGCAAGAGTGAGACCTTGTCTTTAAAAAATAGCCGGGCATTGTGGTGGACACCTATAGTTCCAACTACCTAGGAGGCTGAGGCGAGAGGATGGCTTGAGCCCAAGAGGTTGTGTTCCTGTGAGCTATTATTCCACAACACTTTACCAACATAATGAAACTATCTCAAAAAAAAAAAAAAAAAAAGTATGGGTAGTGCCTGTGCTCAAGGAGTAGGGCGCCAGCCCCATATGCCAAAGGTGGCAGGTTCAAACCTGCCCCTGGCTGGGTGGCCCCTATGGGTCAGTGAGTAGGGCGCCAGCCCTATATACCAAGGGTGGCAGGTTCAAACCCAGCCCCGGCAGAACTGCAACCAAAAAATAGCTGGGCATTGTGGTGGGCGCCTGTAGTCCCAGCTGCTTGGGAGGCTGAGGCAGGAGAATCATGGAAGCCCAAGAGCTGGAGATTGCTGTGAGTTCTGTGACATCACTAGGGCGGTACTCCACCGAGGGCGGTAAAGTGAGACTCTGTCGCTACAAAAAAAAAAAAAAAAAGTAAAATAATAAAACTACTCTGGAAAAGTGAGAAAAGTAGATGAAATCATGGAGGAAATGGATGGAGTTGGGAACAGATAATGAGGGCTTTGAAGACCTTTGTGCGAGCTCCAGATTTTACTGTGGAGAGAAGGGAGACTTTTCCGTGTTTTGAGAAGAAAATACATCATATGTCAGATGGTCGTAATTGTCTATAGGGAAAAGTAAAGCAGAAAAGTGGGAAGGATACAGTGCTAGAGGGGTAGGCCAGTTATAATATGGAACTAGGTGGGCCAGGAAAGGCTGAAAACCCCTGGGGATCAAGTTGCATGAACATCTGGGAGCATGTCGTTACAAACAGAAGAAACAGCAACCACAAAATTCCTGATTTGGGAGCACAGCTTGCTTATTATTCAAAGAAAGTATAAGGAAGATGATATTACTTCAAACCAATTATGAATCCCAACCAAAACCCTTCTAGAATGTAAGTTTCATAAGATTATAGATCCTTTAAATTTTCTTTTCCACCAATCTATCTCAAGATTCTAGAAAAATACTCCATATAATATGCCATTAATAAGAATGTATTGAATAAATAAATAGTAAACTTTAAACTATAATTACATATACTGACCCAAACTTGAAAATTTTTTTCAGTAGCTGGATTCCATAATTAATAGAGTTCCACTATATTCAAGAATCTTCTGATTCTTCTTTTTCACATGGACTTATCTGAAAGGAACAGAAAATGCTATGAGTACATGTAAAAAAATGTTTTTCTGACCACCACCTTCTGAATCAGGTATCTTTTCTCTGCATTATTGTCTTGTTCTCTTTTATGTTTACTTTCACACTTGCTACCGGATGTACTCATCTCTAATCTCAATATTGAGATTTTAGGGGCTAATAAATAAATTCTTCTTGTACAAGAAAATCAGATAAACGTGGAATCAAACACATAGAAATTTTAGGATGCTAGCTAGATTCATCACCAATTTATAAAAAGGAAAAACACCAAAATAGAAGATATGGCTAAGGTATATGAACAAATAAATATAATAATCAGCACTGAGTTAGAATTCATTTTACTCATTGTCACAGTTGAGCTAACATTGGGTTATTCTGCTTCCATGGAAAATGTCCCTTTTACCACATGACAGATGGCAGATGTGAGTACCTCCTTTCTGTAAGCAGAAGATTCCAAATCTGAGTGGTTCCTCAGGGGGCAAATCTATGCATGCCTAGTACCCAATATTAAATTCTCCATCAAATAAAACAATTAAATATCTTTGGAGAGGATTGGCAAAGAGGTCAAGAAAACTCAAGACTGGTAATTTTTCTCCACTTGGAAACATGACAAATAGGGGGAAATTGACCCATCCAACTACCAAGACTCACTGAAGCATAAAGTTCCAACATTTATGGATGCTGATCAGTCATGTTCCCCATTTAATTCTTAGTGCTTAAGACATAGTCTGGTATACAGAAAGTGAGAAACAGATTCGGATAAACTGTTGAAATATCATGTCCCAAAATTTAATGTTATCCCTACCTTATCCCCACTCCACCCCAAAAAAACCTACCAAAATTGTCCAGAGAAGGCAGGCAAAATAGAGTATGTGCTTAAACTTCTTACTTGGTTTCCACAGCCCACCTCCAAATTGCCAAAACTTATCTTTAAGTCTAGTTAAGAATTAATCACTAAGATAGAATCCCTCATTCATCTAGAATTACCACACAGTGAGAACTACATGTAAGTCACTATGAAAGTATTGAGACAAACTGTGCTATGGTCCATTATTTCACCTCCAAATAGCAGAGTTGACCCCCTTTTAAGAACTATTCTCTAATTTGAGAGGAGTAGGGGCCAAAGTCTGGACAGAGCATGCAGAATGCTCCATCAGGGTGATCCAACACAGCACAGGTAAAAGGAACATATACCATGCAACTGAGGTGGCATCCAAAAACAACCAGAGACAAAAATACCCAAGGTTAAGACAGCAGTTTAGAAGCTGGAATACTAGATGAGCCCACAAGAGAGTAAGCAAGAAGAATAAGAATCTCTCTGAAGAGATTCCACTAGGATAATCTGGGAGGTTAGTATTTGTCTTTCTGATGCTCCAAATCTTTACTATCGTAAATAGCAAAGAGTGAAACCCAAATTCACTCCTCACTGGGAGAGATCAAGAAAGAGAAGCACTTGCTGTTTTGATTAGCATGATTACTGACACACTAGGAATCAGTTTACATTTTGGAAATCTCCACATCCACCCCCACACACACACCATTTTGGGTCTTATAATAGGATAGCAGAGATTGAGCTGGTGTCCTTTTCAACTTTTACTTTTAGTTTCCAGAATATCTATATCTAACCATGTTGAGAAATAATTATCTCTTGACATTCTTACCAATTTGAATAAGCATTACTCCATTATTCTGCTCTCAAGTTTATTGTTTTTTTTTGTTGTTGTTGTTGTTGTTGTTTGTTTTTTTATCTGCTCCCTTTAATTTCATTGATTACAATTTAGTTTTTCCTGGAATATCTCCTCATTATATAATTATTCCCCTATAGTTTATTGAAATAGTTTCCATAATTAGTTTAAACTCCTTGTCTGATATTTTCAACAACTTGATTATCTCTGTGTTTCTATCTGTATTTCCCCTATTTTTGCTTGTTTGGTTTTTTTTTTATTGATTTCAAAGCAATGTGACTAAATGAACAATAGAAGCTGTGGTAGGCAGACCTCTGATATGGTTTCTCATTATCTCCAGTTTTTGGCATCCCTGCATTTCTGTAAAGACCAATGGAATGTGTTTGAAGGTGATAGGACGGTACCTCCATGACTAGGAGACTGAAAAGTGTGACTTTCATCTTGATAGCTGGCTCTCTCTGTGACCTTGTTGTCTCCCACTTTGATGAAGCAAGCCACTTTTTGGAGAAGGCCCAGGTGAAAAGAAAGTAAGAGTTGTCTCTGCCTCATAGCCAGTGAGGAACCGTGTGACCCTCAGTCCAACAGACCACAAAAAAGTGAATGTTGCTAACAATCACTGAATGACCTTGAACAGAATCCTTCCTTCCCCCGATTACCCATCCCCAGAGGAGACAGGAAGACACCTTGATTATAACCATGAGAGATTTTAAAGCAGAGGGAGAAGCTATGCCACAGAATTTGTTTGAAAAGAAAAAAAAAAAAAAAATATATATATATATATATATATATATATATATATGAGTTTTTGTTGTAATTTGTGCAGCAATATATAATTAATGAGAGGTCTTTAGATTGTGAGGAAGCTACAGTAAAAGTGTAATCAGTTTGTTTCTGAGTTTGAATGAGTTCATAGACAGTCTAGAACTTAAATTTCTCTCTTTCTCACATAGAGCCTGGGAATTCATGTACCAAGAGATTAAAGAAATATCTCTTGGCTTTTCCATCTAGCTTCCAACTTTTAACACGGTGACAAGGTCCCAATATATTTGATCTTACCAGAGATTAAAATAAGTTGTAGCTTTCATTAGTTCACTGTATTCAAGCATTTTGAGAGCGAGTTCAAGTCACTTCCTTTAATAGGACCTCAGGACATCAGACTTACAGACCTTCAGATCGTTAGACTTCGAGAATGCCAGGTATTGTACAATGAGAACACAAGCCTGAAGACCTTGCAACTACAGGACCAGGAGACTTGGAAATTGTGAGACTAAAAGTTCATATCTTTCTACATTTTTTTTTTCTTTTTGCGGCCATGTCTGGCTTTGTCACCAAGGCTAGCATTCAGTGAGGCAGTCATAGCCACTGAAACCTCAAACTCCCAGTCTTAAGCATCCTCCTGCCTCAGCCTTCCGAGTAAGTGGATTACAACCGGACCAACTTTTCTTTTCTTTTTTTTTTTTTCATAGAGACAAGGTCTTTCCTGTTGCTTGGGCTCGTCTTGAACTCCTGAGTTCAAGCAATCTTCTGTCCTCAGCCTCCCAAAAAACTAGAATTATAGGCATGAGGTACCACACCTGATCCCTCTTTCTAATACTATTGCTTCTATTTTCTACTTGCTTGGCCAAATTCCCATATGAGACAATTACTTGAGGGAGAGGATAATTTTGGTGCTTGGCAATCTTTAAGTTCAACATTTTAGCACATGTTCATCAAAAGTTTGGCTGGTCTTTCTTTCTCTGGGTAAAGACATTCCTGCTTTTCCTGTTCCTAACATCAGGGACAATTTTAAATGGATGATCTTTGTGTCTCTTTTGACTTTTCTTGCTGTTTCAGCAAAAATAAAAGTCTTTCATCTCCTTTTACATAATATGCAAACATAAGATAACCTGGCATTTATTCACAAATTTACAAATTTACTGGTTAAAATAAGCTTACTGTCTTTCATCCATATAGTTTTGCTGAGCTATACAATTACTAACTAAAGGGGATATTTAGAACATCTCAGTTGAAATCTTAAATTTAATATTAAACACATGTTAGGTATAAATACTATTATTTATAAGTATATGTGAGGTATAAATACATATTAGGTATAAATATTTCTTATTTATTCTAATGTGCTAGAATATATGTTAGGTATAATTATTTATTCCAGCTCAACTGTATACTATTTTAGTATACACAAGAATGAAGTAAAATTTATATTTTTAAGTTTTTAAACAATCTTTAGAAAATTTGGAAGTCTCAGAAATGGTTTTAAACACAAAATAGGGTTTGTATGATTAATTAATCTCACTTCCTATTTGTACAGCAGAACTAAATTAAAAAGTAAAATAAATTGGATCTATTTTAATAATGTTAATGTACATTATATTATCAAAATTTCTAAGATGTTACTGCAGAACCATGAAGTTATTTTATTACCAATTTTAAATGATTTTCTTAAGATCAAGTAGTGATATTTATAAACAAAAACGTTTTTATTTATTTATTGAGAAGCAAAAAAATTGAACAATATTTGGAAGAAAATATTTGTATTTTTCTTCTTTAACAGCCTAATCTCCCTTGATTTGATGCAGTTATGGTGAATTTTCTTCTAAAATGATTTTAGAATATTAACCTTTGAGGGAAAAAATGTTAATGATTTTTTTCCTCAAAGCTTATAGGGAAAGGTCATTATTATGTAACTTAAATTTGAAAGCCATCTTTCAGTTGAATTCTGAATAATTAAATTCCAGCAGTGGTCAATGTTCACTAGAAAAAAATCTCTAATAAAATATCTAAATATATCATTCCTTCTTTCCCTAGTATTTAGAATATTAAAAAGTACAAAAATATGAATTATCATAAAATTCTTAAACAAGAAAGAGAAAGACCCTTAATTATCAAATAATTTCTTATTTGTTAAATAAATTATTTGTTTATTATTGGTTATAATTTTCACAAAGTGAAATAATCAGTTAAGACTATATGAATCAGAAGACTTAGACAACACAAACATTGTTATCCTCTTATATGGATTACTTACACAATGCAATTTAAAATGAACATACCACACTGTTCACTTAGGCAGGTAGTTGAGAAGGGAAAATAGGTGTGGTGGGCCTAAGTTATTATATGCTGACTCCATTTGAAAGCTGCCCCATGTGGCAATTTTATAAACTGGTCTTTATAAAGCTTGGCAAGAATAGTCCATCATTTCTGGTTACATGATTGAGAGCATAATTTTCTGGTCTTAACTCCTTAACCATCTTCAAACTTTAAGAAATATTTTCATTTTAATTTTTCTATACTCAAAAAGCCCTTTTACACATACATATCAGGATTCAATACCTGTAGAATTTTATGCTTTAAGTATTATTATTTATAGGCCAAAGGATACTTCTTATTTTTGGTACTTTTCTTAGTTTTTTTTTTTCTTAGGTACTAAAACTTCTCATTAATTCATCTCTAACTGAAAGTTAAACCAAGATTCACTTTGCAAAAGCCTTCTGACATTTTAAAAATGAGTAAACATCACTTCTGATCACAAAACAAATGTAGACCGTTTTTCTGGAAGATCAGTGATTTAATAATACATCCTAGGTCTATGCCTTTCCTACAAAGCTTATTAACAAAAAGAAAATTGAAAGCCAGAATATATATCTGCATGTTTCACTATGTAACAGGAGTAGTAAAATGTTTCAAGTGTCTAAGCATGCATAATCCCTTTACTTAAAATGAAGTCCTATGTAAGTCAGAGTGTAGAGCATCTGAACTCTGCTGCTGTATTTAATTGTCCTAATGTAGGAAGTCTATTAATTACATCAAATTTCATGGTTTTCACACATCAATAGTACTCTAGATAAAATTCAACAAGAAAAAATGAGGATAATTTTCTGTTAAAGTTGGTAATTTTTATATGAATCTATTGTTTTTCCTCATTCACTTTATCTATGTTACCTTTATCCTTTCCTATGTACTTTCATCTGCAAAGGCTCTGGAATTCCTGGAAAAAATATTTCTATGCTCCATTCTCTCCATTCAGTATAGTTTTAACAAGATGAAATCAGGTTAAATGAAAAGGGCAACCACTCAGGGATCTAAAATTTACAGATTGGTCACCTGAGAGGGTTTCGTGCTTATAAGCCTCATGCATAGTTTTATGATATTAAATGGTATGGCATAATTTTTATGCCTCAATTAGCATTTTTGAAGCTTCCTCTATTTGTCTCCCCTTTTGGGATGTTTTCCTGTTACATACTTTTATATCAGTGTGGTTTAATTTCAGCTAAATGAAGCAGAAACATATTGAACATCTACTGTGTGCTTCTGCCACAAAGATGAACATGAAATTTGTCTTCACCTCAAGAATACCTACTATTTAGCAGAATGCAAATATTATATATTCAAGGAAGACTTCAAAATAGATTCAAAATTATCAACAAGTGGGAACTTCTTCATTCTATATGAACATACAGCAGGGAAGTACTGTAAAATCTGGGTATATGACAAAAAGCAACTTCTTGAAGGTACTAAAGATTGAGCAGAAAAAGATTCTGTCATGAGTGCAGACTAACCTGAGAAAGAAAGTTGGGAGCTAAACTTGGAAGCAACAGTCTGCAGATTTTAACTTTAAACTAATTTCGGTCCACACTGCTCACATGGTGGTGGCAAAGACACATGGTTGAAACCCACGGTCCATCTGGCCTGGGGAACTAGAATACTAAAGCCAGAAAACCACAAATGCTAAAAAGATTGAGGAATCCAAGAAGGGAAAGAGTCAGAAAGGGAATCCCTAAACTTTTCTCACATCTCTGACTGAATTCTAAATTATGTATGCATGGAACAGACTAAAAGCAGGCGCTCACCTAAAGATAATAGATCTGAATTGACATCAGAGATGTTGTTCAAGGAACAGAGATTGCAATTCAGTTCCATCCTAAAGGAAAGTACCTTATGGACCAAAGAAAGCACTCATTGGAGAAAACAATGAAATACAAATCTCCATGACTCAAGATTCAAAATGTCCAATATGCCACCCAAAATTATATAAAGTAAGAACCAAGAAAATGCATCTTTCTTGAGAGAAAATAAAGTCAATTTTGTCTTACTGCTAAATTCACCAGATATTAAAACTAACAGACATATATTTAAAAGTAGCTGTTATCACTATTCTCAGTATGACAAAGAATATTTTTAGTTAAATAGAAATATAAGGAAAGTAATAAAAAACATCAGCCATATAAATAAACCAAATGAAAATTTTAGAATACAACTTTGAAATAAAAATTTACTGGATGAACTAAAGATCTAAAAGGACAAGAGAAAGGAAAGATAAAAGGGACTTTAAGGTAGATATATAAATATTATTCAAGGTGAAGAACACAAACAGAAAGAGAAAATAAATTGAGCCACTGGGACTTGTTAGCTTATACAAAATTGTCATACATGTTATTAATACCAAAGAAGAGAAAAGAAATGAGGCAGAAAAAAATTAAAAAAAAAAAAAATGGTGAAAAATTTTCCAAAACTGTTTAAACAGGAATTTGGAAACATATGATAGTAAAGAAATAGTATAGTTAAAAAACTATAAGAACAAGAAATAGTATAGTTAAAAAAAAAAAATGAGTCAAAGAATTTGTTGAGGCACATCATCATGAAACAGTTGAAACATAAATATAAAAAATAATGTTTGAAAGCAACAAATATAAAATGATATATCATGCACATAGTGGAGGGGGTCTAATTAATAGCCAACTCCTCAGATTGACCTGAAAAAAGTAGAACCTACTTATGATGAACATTAAAAAAAGCAAAACAAAAAAAAAAGCGACCCCAATTATATAACTAATAAAAAAATCACCAAGAATGAGGGCAAAATTAAGACATTTCCAGAGAATCAAAAATAGCACATCTTCACTACAAGAAATACTAAAGTAAACTGTGTGGGCTGAAAAGAAACCATACTAAATAGAAATTCACATTCCCAGAAAAGAAAGAAGAACACAGAAAGTAAAAATCTAAAAAATGGACTTACATATCATACATAAAACTATCTATGTTATCAAAAGGAAGGGAAAAATAAATCTATACATTTTTATAATTTCCATAATTTATTTCATGTAGCATAGTTAGTGGACTGTGAAAAATTAATGATGTATGTTGTTGGTGTATATAAAATAACCATCTAAAATATAACAATGTAACCCAAAAGCTATGGAAAATGTTAAGTAAAATTTTAATAAACATCCAAATAATCTTTTAAAACCTGGAAAGCAAGATAAATAGAACAACAACAAAACAAACAACAACAAAAAAGAACAAGTACAAAACAAAAAGGTAAAGTAGTAGGCTCAAATACAAACACATCATTATTACAATAAAAATTAACTACATAAGCCAATTACAAAGTAAAGATTTTCAATCTTATTTTAATCTCCTTTTTAAAAAGTCAAATATTTAAGGCAGCACCGGTGCTTCAAAGAAGTAGGGTGCCAGCCTCAGATGCCAGAGGTGGTGGGTTAAAGCCCAGGCCTAGCCAAAAACTGAAAATAAAATAAAATAAAATAAAAAGTCAAATATTTATAGGCTATGCACAAGAAATTCATGTTAAAATATAAAAATACAAATTAGCTAGAAATGAATGAAAAATGAATATTTTCAAACACTGAATTAGTCTGGACAAGACGTATAATTATCAGAGAAAACAGATATTACAACAAAAACAGAAATACTTCACAGTAGTAAAAATATAAATTCATCTGGAAGATATTAATATCATAAGCCTGCAAGCACCCAGTAGCAAAAGTTAAAAATACACAGAAATTTTTTTAAGTAAATGGAAAATTTTAACACTTTTCTCTATGCAATTTATTAAATAATTAGACCAAAAGTAGCAGTTATGAAAGCTCTAAACACGTCTATTAAATTACTTGACTTGACTGCACCCAACATAGAAGAATACACATTATTTTCAAATACATTTTCCAAGGTAAACCATATTTTGAGTAATAGAAAGCCTCAAAAAATCCAAAACATTTGAAATCATACAGCATATTTTCTCTAATCCAAATAGAATTAAATTCAACAACAGTAGTGATATAAAAATTGCAGATGTTTGGAAATTACACAATATTTTTCTAAATAAATATTGGGTTAAAGAAGAAATCATAAGATAAATAATAATAAAAATACAATGTGTCAAAATTTGGGGGTTGCATCCAGAGCATTGCTTACAGGGAAATGTACATCACAAAAAGCTGGTATTTGAGGAAAAGGGAAGTCTGAAATCAATGATCAAAGCTTCTATTCTAAGAAACTCAAAAAAGAAGAGCAAATTAAACACAAACTATGCAGAAGTTGAGAAACAAAGAGGAGCAAAAAGTACTAAATTAGAAAAAAAATAAAGAAAAATCAACAAGGCTAAAATTTTTTAATTAAATAAATAAATCTTTAGCCAGAGAGAGTGAGGAAGGCAAGAAGGGAGGGAGGTAGGGAAGAAAAGAGGGAGAGAGAAGGCACAGATTACTTGTAACAGGAATGAAAGAGCTTTCCAACTTTTAAAAGGATGGTAAAAGAATATCATGAAGAACTTTATGGCAATACAATTGACAACCAATATAAAAGTTATATACCCTGAAAGATAATAAACTTCAAAAAAAAAAAACTTGTACTAATCTATATAAATTAAAGAAGTTAAATTCATAATCTACTTTTCCCTCTTCATCCTTCAAATATATTCCTCCAAGCTCAAATGTCTTCACGACAGATTATTCCTGAATTTTTAAGGAGGAAATGATTCCAGTCCTATACTTTCAGAAAACATGGATCTGAACAAATTTCAACTTATTTTGTTAAACCAATATTACACTGATTTCAAAAATACATAAAGATGTCCAAGAAAAAGAGAACCACAGACTAATATTTCTCATGAACATAGATTCAAAAATTTCTTAATAATAGATTGGCATATACAATACAACAAAATATAAAAAGTACAATGCAATATGACCACATGGAAGTTTAATCTAGGAATTCAAGGTTAGTTTAATAGCTGAAAACTCAACTAGTGTAATTCAGCATATTAATTAAGTAAAGAATAAAACAATATGATCTCTGTAATATACGCAAAAAAAAGCATTAAAAAACTGGCACTTGTTAATGATAACATTTCTCAGCAAACTAGGAATAGAAGAAAGCTTTTTAATGTGATTAAGAACATTGAAAAAAATCAACAGCTAACATAATATTCAATGCTGAAAAATTGAATGACTTTTACCCAGGGTTAAGACAAAGTAAAAAGGTCCACTACTTCTATTAGATAGATAGAAGGTATCACTACTTCTATTTAATGTTTACCAAATGTTCAACTAACATGTTTAAGTAAGTGAAAGATATGAAAGGCATCTAGATTGTAAAGGAGCTATGAAAATACCCTTATTTGCAAATGACATGATCATATATGTAGAAAACCCCTAAGGAATGCACAAAAGCCTTATCACAACAAGTAAGTGAATTTTACAATGGTTTTGGTTGCAATATCAACATAAAAAATGAACTGCATTTCTATGTAGTAGTAAATATAAGTAGAAAATGCAATTTGAAAAAGCGACATCATTTTATAAAAATGGATAATGTAAAATAGCTGGTAATGTAAAATCATTAAAGATAAATTTGGCAAAGATGTGTAAAACAATACATTAAAATGTAAAATTTTAAAAATCAAAATTAAAAAAGACCTAAATTCATAAAAATAATAATACAAATACATATCCATAAATGGAAAATTCAATAATGTTAATATTTTAATCTTCTCCAAGTTAAAATGTGGGTACAGTCCAATCATAATCAAAACCCTGCCACACTTTGTGAAAAAAAAACATAAGTTTATTTTAAAATTTATATGGATATAAAAAAGAATAAAAATAGCCAAAATTATTTTAGAAAATAAGTACAAATTTTGATCAATTACATTAACTCATTTCAAAAGTTATCCTAAAGATATAATAACCAAACAATGTGGTGTTAGTATAAAGGCAGACCAACAGATCAATGGAACTCCTCAGAAATTCAAAAAATCCTTAACGAATACTACAAGAAACTCTACTCTCACAAATATGAAAATCTGAAAGAAATTGACCAATACCTGGAAGCACGCCACCTACCAAGACTTAGCCAGAATGAAGTGGAAATGTTGAATAGGCCTACATCAAGTTCTGAAATAGCATCAACTATACAAAATCTCACTAAAAAGAAAAGCCCAGGATCAGATGGCTTTACATCAGAATTCTACCAAACATTTAAAGAAGGACTAGTACCTATACTATGAAACCTCTTCCAAAATATAGAAAAAGAAGGAATATTACCCAACACATTCTATAAAGCAAACATCACCTTGATCCCCAAACCAGGAAAAGACCCAACAAGAAAAGAAAATTATAGACCAAAATCACTAATGAATATAGATGCTAAAATACTCAATAAGATCCTAACAAACAGAATCCAACAACACATCAAAAAAATTATACACCATGACCAAGTCAGATTTATCCCAGGGTCTCAAGGCTGGTTCAATATACATAAATCTATA
>CAUYPK010008440.1:0-13669 GCA_963574355.1 Loris lydekkerianus | reverse complement strand
GACGGGGCCGCCCCGTGGGGACAATGGTTTTGGGGCCCGGCCCCAAATACTGGTGGTTGTTTTTAAAAAACCACCCCAACAAAAAAAAAAAAAAAAAAAAAAAAAAAAAAAAAAAAAAAAAACCACCCTGCAAAGAATAATTCAAATAAGGCAAGAGGCAGAGGAGAGTACAAGCTGAAGAAATGTACACATAGTCGCACAGACTGGGAGGCCTGCCTCCTGCCAAGGATGGCCAGAGAGACAGTGTGGGGTGTCAAGGATATAGGTGAGTAGCAGAGATGAGTTAGCAACAATAGACAGTGGTTAGATTAAAACTGTTGCATATAAGGTGCCACCTGTGGCTCAAAGGAGTGGGGCGCTGGCCCCATATGCTAGAGGTGGCGGGTTCAAACCCAGCCCCGGCCAAAATAATGCAAAACAAACAAACAAAAACAACTGTTCAGTATACTGCCTACAAGGGTCTTAGGCTTTTACCTCACGGATGGGGGGGTGAATTAAGGATTTAAATCAGAAAATTACAGAATCCAAAATGAGTTTTCACAAAAATCTTTGGCTATATTAGATGGAGAGTGAGATTAGAAGCAGGAAAGAAACAGTTAGAAATACAGCAATATTCCAAGAAAGAAAACTTTGGCAGCTGAACTAAAATAGTGGAAATAAATAGGAAGAGACTGATTTGAAATAAATTTTATAAATTTAAGTTTCTGTATCCACATTCATGAACTGAATAAATCTACTAAATCTGAATAAATTTAATAACATCATACACTGAACTAGGAGACGAGCTAGTTATTTTAAGACTATTTAGACAAAGTCCTTGTCATCACGATGCTCACAATCTTAAGAATTTAGTGACAAAATAGATACAAGGAGGAATGGACATTATTCTAGTGTTTAAGCTCTCTTTTTAAAATATGTCCTCCAAAGTTTGACTTTTTCTGTCATGCTAACATTTGCTCCAATTTTAGCACCATTAAGCAGGATTTAGGAATTTTACTAATTGCATATATTCATATATTAACTTTTATTCTCATGCTATGATCTATTCTAATTACACTCCCTGACATCTTATTATTTATGCATAATAAATACCATCTTGGCACTTATTTATTTTCATAACAGAGATAGCATCTTACTAATCACTGATACTAGGTAATAATGGTGTGTAACAGGAACTATGCTACTATATTTTTAATGATTGAGCATGTATGAGATAAAACCTCCCTTAATGAGTTTGCAACAAAAAAATAACTAAGCATTTGCAAAAAATTCATTAAATGTTGTATCAATATGTTTGTGTTGTTTTTAATATCACAAATTATAATCCTTTTATTGGATATGTTTGAAAACAGCCCATCTCTTTTCCAAACATTCATTGTGTTTGGTCAGTAAATAGCTAAATGGCTCTCAATGAAGATCAACTTCACCACCAAGGAGACATTTGGCAATGTCTGAAGACATTTGTGTCATAAATGTCACAACGAGGTTGAAAGGATGTTTCCAACATGAGTAGTGGATGCAGACTGGGGACGGATTCTGCTAAATATTCTGTATTGCAGGGAAAAGTCCTCCCAACAAAGAACCACCTGGCCTGGCCGAGAAACTCTGAAGTTCTCTGAAGCTTCACTGATCACAAGATGATTCTTTTAGCCATCATTACATCTCAGCAGAGGGTCCTATTGACTGAAGCTCGCAAGATCACCACAGAACCATCATTATAACCAGCGCTTTCTGCTACAACACTAATGCAAAATATCCTGTTTATATTCTTATGCTTCAAAGGAGGTGAACTATCTCTCTTACTATAATTCACCCACAGGGAATCACTCACCTCCCTTAACACTTTACATCAGGCCAAAGAAGAGGTGGATTTACCCATCCTGAGTGATGCATATATACATCAGTAAAGATAGTTTCTTGCTCAGAAAATTCTTAGTTCTCTTCATTACACACACCACAAAAAAAAAAAAAAAAAAATTGAAAGAAGAAAATAATGAGAATAAATTTAGCTGTGTGACTTTTCAGCTACTACTGCTTTTTATTAATGGGGCATGATTAGTCTTTACACACAACAGGCTGCACTAGTGTTAGTATGTGGTATTATATGCTTCATCAGCAGGCCATGAGAATAAAATGTTTTCCGGGATTTAATCAAATAAAGAGTTGCAAGTTAACTATACCACTAGCTTCATAATTCTTGAAAGACCACAGCTCAACTCACTAGTACATTGTTCCATTAATTACTTTGTTATTACTTCCTAACTCTTCAATATTGTTTTGACTATGCAAGCCAAAATACAGATTTGAATGTTTCAATGTCATATTAGAAACACACTGTAATTTTTTGTTTTCCATAAACAAAAACAAAGAGATATTGTATGTAACCTTTTTATCCTTGTGTACTGCAAATACAAATCATTCCACAGGCTAAACAGAGAAACATCACTTGTATTTTGTACAAGTAAAATTATACATATAATACATAGGTTGGTTTAATTTTTAAGGTCAAATAGGCATGGTTACATATATACCAAGTCAATCATATAATGTATAAATATTTCAGTTAATGTATGATTGAGAAATAAACTCTGGTTAGATGAAATATATACTTCACCAAAAGAAAAAATTATTTGCTTCCACTGTTACTGATGAATATTTTAAAAGAGTATCATTTTTCTTTATTAGTGATTTTTATAGAGTGAACATTTCTGAATTCTTCAGATAATTTAGGACTGTGCAGCACCTTGGTGTCCTGGGCTGCACATCCTGTTCACCTACAGTTACAGGAAATCAGAAGGAAGGGCTCATTCTGTAAAGAGATCAGGGCAAGCTGCACTCATCCAACTTTCAAATGAGTGCCTAATATACTGCATTGCATTTTTGTCAATAGTCCCTTCCAATTAAAAAAAATAATAAAATGGAAGCTTATATGTCTTCTTTTTGGGTCCTGATTAATTGTGGTTTTACTTTATAACACGCTTTTCGAAGTGTTAACTGAGATAAGTAGCTTGATATTTTGCTCCATATAAACTTGTTTTGAAAAGTGGTTCAAAATTTTCGTAGGTACATTAGAATCATCTGGGCAAATATGTTAAGATACCACTCTTTGGTTTTATTCAGTAAAGTCATGTTCAGGGCCTGGGTGCATACATTTCGGAAAAAAAAAAAAAAAAATCTGTTCTGGGTGTATCTGAAATATACCTTCTTTACAGTTTTCATCAATGATCTTGGAAGAAACACTTAAGCATTCTAGGTTTGATATACATCACCTAGTCTATTAGTTTTAGATGGATAGATAAATTTAGGGTAGAGTTTAAATGAATTAAATATAATATATTTGGTGAACTTATGTGAGAAATTAAATTACTTTCAGGCCGATGTTGAAATAGTTAATCTAAGTTGTAAATGGTTACATGATGTTTCTGTAAAGAATGTAGACTGTGGGTCCTGGATAGATGTCCTTTTATCAAGAATATACCTTGAAATCTAGTCAAATATGCCTGAACCTATAAAATATACTTTTTCTTCATCTTAGATATTTTCTCAGGCTTATGTAAAGTTCATTTAAAGGACAGTGCTAGAAAGCTTGACATGGTCTGTTGGTTATGCTGCATCAATTACATACAATGTTTCCTATCTATGGGAGACATCACTAGCATGTTTATTAAAAGTAGTATTTCTTTTTTATAATATATTTATTTCAAGTACAAGATATCCTTTTTCCACAAAGATATAAAATCTCAAAGATATAAATCTACAAAGTCTTTCTAGCCAAATACCACATTCGCTAAATCATAGTTTTGCAGAGTCTCATGAAGACGTATGTAGACTATATACAGTCACACATCACTTACCAGCAGGGATAAGTTTTGAGAAATGCAGCATTATGTGATTCTGTCCCTGCAAGAACAACATAGACTCTGCTTCTACCAACTGAGGAGGTGTAGCCTGCTACACACCTGGGCTATATGGTACAGCCTGTCACTCTTAGGCTACAAACTTGTACAGATTTTACTGTACTGAATGCTACAGGCAACTGTAATACAATGGTAAGTATCTGGATGTCTAAACATATCTAAACAAGGAAGAATTATTTACAGCAGAAATATGATATTATAACATGGGACCACCATGATGCATCTGATCTGTCTTTGCCCAAAATGTCCTTCAAAGTGCATGGCGGTATTAATATGTATGATTGAATCTGTGAGTAGTACTCGCGAGGACTCTGGGATACTATAATGTTAGTGCCACTTCTAAGTAAATGGTAGCTCTCCCAGGGTAAAGTATCTCTATATCAGAGATGCTAAAAATGCCAGATAGTACTTTGAACAGCTGACTTTTTTTTTTTTTTTGTAAAAAAGCAAATAAGAGTTTTATATCAGTTATAATCTGCAGCATAATGTAAATTTGAAGCAAAAGTAGTATTTAAACAAATGTAAAACAGTATATTTGTAATGTATTTAACCATCCTTTCTGTCTAATTTATCTAACAATTAGAAATTGCTATAGGAATAGCTATGGGCCTATAACACAGTTATCTGACACTTAAGTTGTACCACAGACAAAAATAATACAGATTTAGGAAAATGCCACACCCACCTTCCAATTGCAATACATTTCCCAAATTTTTGTAATGTGCCAAAACTTGTGACAATGGAAGCAGCGACTAGCTAAAATTAGGGTTTTCCATTCATTTAAGAAAAAAAAAGAATAGGTTTGTAGGGGAAAACTCCAGCAGTCTCTGACATAGAAGATCATGATAGATGGATGGTAGATCTTCAAAAACAACTTTAGTAACTTCTATCTGCAATGGAACACCACTGATTACTTCAGTAATGAAATCACGTACATAACAAAACCATCTTATTTCATAGGTTAACATAAACTCAGAGTCAGATCAGGCTAAAAGGAAATCCAGTAAGAAAACTACTTCATAGCCAAGTGTTGTGGTGGGTGCCTGTAGTCCCAGCTACTCAGGAGGCTGAGGCAAGAGAATTGCTTAAGCCCAGAAGTTAGAGGTTGCTGTGAGCTGTGATGCCACGGCACTCTACCCCTCAAGGGCAGCATAGTGAGACTCTGTCTAAAAGAAAGAAAGAGAAAGAAAGAAAGAAAGAAAGAAAGAAAGAAAGAAAGAAAGAAAGAAAGAAAGAAAGAAAGAAAGAAAGAAGGAAAGAAAGAAGGAAAGAAAGAAAGAGAAAAGAAAACTATTTCAAATTTCACTTAGGTTACAAAGCACAAAGTGCAAACATTTCTCCCCATGGTATCCTAACATCATATAGTTCCGATTTTTTATAAAAACTGTTTTTGCATTGATTTCACATGCTTCAGATTAATTTCCAGCCATTTATTGTAGTCTTACCCTTTAAGATGATACTAAACAAACATTTTCTTTCTTCATCAAGATAACTCTCCAAATACTTAGGGAATAGCTGCCCCCCCCCCTTTTACTCTCACCCCTAAAATCGCCTTGGGGCCAAATAATCTGCTTCCCTTGAACACAAGTTTTAGATTTATTATATCTAAGTAATCACCTTGCTTTGTATTTCCCGGTGCTATTAACCTTGTTAAAGTCAATCTTAACATCTCACAATATTTATCCCTCCTAAAGCACAAGACTGTCTTTATTTCTTTTTTCTTCCTAATTCATGCTAAACTAAACATAACAGAAATTATTGGGCAGCTGTTCACAATATGCTCCCCCTTCCTATCTCCACCCACCTCCTTCCCATTTCTTAAAGAGCATGTCAAATGACAAAAGCAGGACACAGTTACTACTACAGTTCATTTGTCCCATGTCCTGTAGCATTAAGTCTAATGATTTTGACAAGAAAAGAATCACCTGGCTTCATTTCCTTTTCTTCTGAATGTCAATTTAACATGACCATAGTTACTATTCATTAGTCTCCGAAACTTCCAGGAAGAGTTAATTTCTTTGCTTTTAATTTAAATCATTTAGACTATTTTAAAACAATCTGAAAATAATATTTTAAATAATTATGCCTAATATTACAATTTATACACACACTTTGATATATTTATATATATGTGTGCATATGTGCATATATAAGCACTAATTTCTAAGTAGGAGGATTTGTTAATTAATCACCCTTAACAGCCAAATAGCTTCCCATTAGTCAAGCCTCAGGTTAATTAATTCACTAGACGATGAGTGATATAAGTCCTCGTGCTTTCTTCCTATCTACTTACTATTCCATCCAGAAGACGTGCTCAATATATCTCTCCCTGAGCAGCCTGGTTTGTGCTTCTGTGGATGCTGAATTTTAGCACTAGATCCGATAACTCTTTTCTTAGAATGAAAAATATTGAATGTAATTTTTCTTTGACACAGACCTATTTACAGTTGGTGAGAATAGCGGGTACCATTTAGGATTGGAAAAATGAACTATTTCTGGAGCAGCCACAGCCTGCCATGGAGGGTGAAGTAGATTTCTTACAAATAACGGCAAGCAAACTCTGCAGGAAGAACAGCCCTCATCACTGCGAGTGTGACATTCCAGTAGAATCCTCCGGATGGAGGGAATCCCTGAAATGTTTCTTGCAGGTAATTTGCAGAATGCAAACATCAGACCTGGTGTCAATAGTTCCATCTGTGCCTTTGGCCAAGTGTCATTTAGCAAATGGCTCCCAACTGCTTCAAGTGCATGTGACAAAGACAGGTGTTAAGGTTTCAGACACAAACTCCCAGATCAAGTGGACACAGGATTCCAGATGTCCAGCCACTTAATGTCCTCACCTGGATGGACTGGCTGTGAGAATGCCGAGATGGCTCCCAGGGCTTCGTGCACTCTTTCAGCCTCCACCACCCCCGGTGTCACTCCTGTGATTATTGTAAAAGAAAATCATCTGAGTGATCTGACTGAAACTAATCTAATCACTTTGGATTCTTATGAGCAGAGAGCTTTCTCAGACAGCAAAAGAGGAAGATAGGGAAATCAGAGAGATTTGAAGCAAGAGGAGAATTTGGTGGAACATTAGTCTTTCAAGACAGAACCATGAAAAGTGACCAGAAGGTGATTCCTCTGTTAAGCCAGAAAGAACCTTTGGCTCTCAAACACATGGCACTGAATTTGCCAACAACATGAGTAAACATGGAAATGAGCTCTAACCCCAAGCCTAATGGATAAGAGTCCATTTCTAGTGAGGCCTTAAATTTTGGCATTTTAAAAACACCTGGACTTTTGATCTAGAGAGCTATGAGGTAATAATTAGGTTTTACTTTAAGCTGCTAAATGCGTGCTGATTTGTTACACAGCAACCAACAACTTACACAGATGTCAAATAAGTATCCCCAACTAAACCTGGCAAACAGTTTCTGGCCTTTCCCTCCTAGTTATTTCTGTAACCTTTTCCTTCTATTTAATGAAAATTTCATTATTTCAGTTTTTCCAGAAAAAAAAAAAAAAAGAAAGAAAGAAAAAAACCACCACCACCACCACCAACAACAACAAAAAAACAACCCAGAGTCATTCTTATATCTTCAATTTCTCTCCAATCTATACACACATAAAGCTCATCTCAAAATCTTATTGACTCTACTTCTATGAAATATCTATAATCTGAGCTGTTTTCTCTCCTTCGACTGTTCCCACTCTGGTCTGGGCCACTAACCTGTCTCACTTTTTATTTGCAAAAGTCAACTAACGGGTCTTCCTGCTTCAACCCTTTCCCACTAACTTTCTATACATTTTGTTGATACAGTTGAAAAAAATCCTTTAAAAATATAAGGCAGGTCATGTCTTTTCTCAAAATCTGCATTATCTCCCCATTTCACTCAGAATGAAAGTTTCTAGGCAATGACCTGAAGGTCTTTCATAACTTACTCCTCCTCCATCCAACTTGCCCTTATCATTTCCTGTGCTCCCATTCACTCACTGTTTCTGCCATACTGGCTTCCTCACATTCAAAAAAACCCAGACACTTTTGCCTTAGAGTATCTGTTCTAATGGCCACATGAACTTTGCCTTCAGCTTCATTAAATTCTTCACTTGCTTCCAGTTTGGGGCCAGATTTTATCCTCTCGATGAAACCCATGTTGACCACCCACATCCTACGCTTTCTACCCTCCCTCCTGGAATTCCAGATTGTTCCTATCCTGCTTTGATTTCTGTGGTCATTTTTTTCCCAATTCTTTATTAATTGTTAATAAACCATGCATTTTGCTTCCTCCCTGTGCTTTATGTTTCCCATATCTCCACAAGTAGAATATAAGCTCTTCCAGGGCAAGGATTTTTGTTAGTTTTATTCACAGATGTCTGTGCTCAAAGCATCTGAATATTTACCTGTTGGTTATATAGCAACCTACAACTTATACAGACGTCAATTAAGTATCTCCAAATAGACCTGACAAATCAATGACTCTGGCCTTTCCTCCCAGGTATGTTTCTGTATCTGAATATTTACCTGACACACCACATGAGTTCAATAAGTGTTAAACAAAGGAATGAAATGCAGACACTGAGGGACACTGATTAGAGAAGAATGTTCCTATAGATTCAAAGCACAAGATTGCCCCTGCAAGGGCACATTACACACTGATGGTGAAACTAGATTTGCCTTGAACACATTAGCCATAAACCTTGTTCAAAACCAATAACAACAATAATGTTTGACACTGCATCTCTTTTTTTGGAATTTTTCAGACAGACATAGAATATAGAATCCTGGTGTTAATACTGACCAACAGTGGGATCCTGATTAAGTTATGTAATCCTTTTATGTCTTAGATTTCGCATTTTAAGAAAGGAGATAATATATGTCCCCTAGGGTTGTTTAGAAGTTTAAATGAGACCAGGGGATAAAAGTGACCACCTGAGAGTTGCACTCAGAGCACATGGGGCCTTTCACCCTTCTCAGAATTCCTTGACTTAATTTGTTGAATAACTGCCATGGGGTTGCATCCACCTGGGCTGGACGTTCTTATCATATATTTGAAGAACTTTTTCAAATATTCTCCTTCATTTTGACTGTGGAATGGATCTGAGAATAGAGTGCCTTGAGACCTAATTTAGAGACATCACCTCTAATATTACTCTCTTAAATTGGAACCTCGAGATTCCTGGTTTAAATCAGATCCAGACTCACGTGACACACCTCACTTTGATCGCCATTGACTCCTCACTCTCTCTATTTTCTTCCTTCTTTCTCTCTGACCTTTATATAAATCCAGTATAACTCATCCCTCTATCTCCTACAGAATTTGGACAGGTTTTTACTCAGAGTTCCTAACCTTTTTAAAATAATTAAATAACTTAGGAAGGAACCCAAGCTTATCTTTCTCCATGATGGTTTGTTTCAGAGAAGCCGATATTATTATTAAATATCTCAATGCTCTTATTCTTGTGCTTCAGGGCTTGGAGTAATGAGTATTTTTTAGGGGACCTTAACTCCAATCCCCGATGGCACCCGTTGGGGGTCAGCACTGTAGGTACATTTTAAATAGCACCTGCTCTGTGTTCAGGCCTCCTCCTTGTGCCTGCTCTTCTTTTTATGACCATCATTCTTTTAAAAAATGCATATTAAAGCCTTCAGAAAGGAAGTAGAGCACAAGATCGAAACACATTTTCCCTTCAAAACACATTTCTTCATTTGCTTATGTTTTTCTCAAAAGTTTCCCTTGGGAATTAAATATATTTTTAATGCTTGTTACAAGAGTTTTCTTTCTTTCTTTTTTTTTTCTTTAAAAAAAAAAAAAAGCTTGCTTTCTTCCAAAGTACTTTTTGATCTTTTTTTTTTTTTTTTTTTTCTTTAAACTACGATTCCTAAAGCTGAAGCTATAAACATAATTTTCCTCCTTGGAAATAGATAATTAGGCACCATTTTAAAAAGAGATCTTTAAAGGAGATACTTACGCTCAAGTATGCAATAAATGACATACTGTGAAACATGGTATACCTCTAGGCCTGGGCAACTCTGTGAAGCATAATTATACAATGAGCAATTTCTTTGTGATAACAATTAAGATTTGAGTGGTCTAATAATACCCCACTCCTGGTTTACTCAGAGGTGGTCAAGGAGATGGAGTCTCCTAGTAAAAGTATGACATAGCAATGGGAGATATTTTTAAAAGAGAGAATTTAAGGTGGGAAGACTTTCCAAGTAGTGGCATTAACCTCTCCTTTTCCAGACAATGAAATCCAGTTTTAGAGAGGCAAAATGACTTGATCTCAGCAAGCATGTGTTTTTCTGTTTTTTTTTTTTAGCCTTAATTTCCTTATCTGTAAAAAGAGAGCTGTCTTTGTTTCTCCATAGCATTTGGAAACATAGATTCTCACTTCTAAAATCAGCTCCTCTAACATCCCACATACTCAGCATGTTAGACAAGTGCCTCTGAAGGAGGGAGGGGCTCTGGTGCTGAATGATTCATTCTGGTGTCTCACATTCTGCTGCAGAAAACATACACCCCTTTCTGTCTCATATCTCCTCATCTTTCCCCTTTTTGTGAATCAGATATGATATAAATAAATAAAAATTATACAGTCATTATGGTTTTAGAGACATATAGTTAATTAGTGAGATATTAATGCAACCTTAGTGTATGAAGGTGCTTTTAAACCTTTTAATTCCTATATTCTGATTCTACCAAGCGATCTACCCACCTAGTTTTAAGATACTGAGTCTGCAAAGTCACGTCCAAACAAGTACCCAAACATTCTGGAGGCTGGACACTGACTCCATATGTAATTCCCTAGGATGGCGCTATTTCAGCAGTAGTCGGTCACAGTCCCCTAATCGTGCAGGAAATATTTTTTGAAACACTGACTCTACTTTAGTAATCCTATTTAGGCCCTTAGGCAGAAGAGAAAGGTAAACAGCAGAATATTAAAAGTGTTTTAAAGGGTATCTGTATAAAATGCCAGGAGAAAGAGAGAGCTGAGATTAATTTTTATTGTAGGAGGTGGAGAGATCCAAAAGGCTTCAACCTTTTTCAACCTATCCCTTCAACCACGGAACTGATGCTAAGGCAGGTGCTCTGGGGACATGTAGGCCTCTGACCTGTAGTAACAGAAGAAGAGCTGAGGGAATCATCTGAGCAAAGGCACTGAGACGGTCTGTACGTTTCTTGTGGCTGCTGTAACAAATAACTACAAACTTGGTTCCCTGAAACATCCGAAATCGATTCTCTCAGATCTGCAGGTCAGAAGTTTGAAATCAAGGTGCTGGCAGAGCACAGCCCTTCTCCCTCTGCCAGCTCTTGGGTAGGACCCTTGTTCCCTTTTTGAGCTTCTGATGGCTGTAGGCATACCTGGACTTCCTTGGCTTATTACTACATTAATCCAATTTCTCTTCTGTCATCACAATGTTTTCTTCTTCTGAGTGTTGTTCTCCTCAGTATATCTCTTATAAGAACACTGTCATTGGATTTAATGTGTACCTAGGTAATCTAGAATGATTTTAACATAATTATCTTTTTCCTAAATAAGGTATTAATAATATTCACAGATTTTAGGGTTTTGAGAGAGATTTGGGGATGGGGGAGGATTTCACAGCCTAGCGCAGATAAGAATGTGCTTTATGAATGACTTTGTGACTGAGTATGAATGACTTTGTTGGGAGGGTAGATTTGAGTTCAAGGCCAGTAAGGTCAAGACATTCCTTGAAAGACTTTTGGAGCCCAGTATTACACAGGCACCTCTTACATTCATCCTGTTTTGAAAACTACTAATTGTTAAGCTAAAGAAATGCTACTACTGTATAATCTAAACTCTTGACTTTTTTTTATATGAGCTAATAGTCCCAGAAATGTTAGATAATTGACTCAAAGTCACATCAGGAATTAAGGGCATCAATTAAGAATCTAAATAGAAGTTGTCTAATTTTAATGTCTTAAAAAGAAAGCTTTTTAACTATAGTCTACCTTTCTCTAAATTTATTGAAGATACACAGATCACATGTGCGCACACACACACACACACAATTCTCACATAATGATGTATGTATTAACTTCATCAATGAGTCTGCAGAGGTCAAGCCAAAAGGGCAATTTTTTGTGACTCCACTACACAGTAGAAGATTTTCATCTGTGGAAAACAGGAGGGTTTATCCACCAAACATAGTATAATTTCTTGTCTGCATACCAGTTTCAGAGAAATAGAGATGTCTTTCTTAAGGGTAGTGGTTATACCAGTGATGACAAATTTTGCCTCCATATAATTACACCTCTTCAGATGCTTTTTATGAGCATATCTCTGGTGGCTCTCTTAGAAGCGAGTAGGACTCTTTCCCCATCCCCTACTCACCACTGTTTGGATTGGGTTGCCTGATGGCTTTACTTACTTTAAATGCCCCAAGTATCCATCGTCTAGTGTTTAGCCAGATGCCCTCTCATTCTGATTATTTTCCTTGATGTTATTTTTGTGATTTTTGTGCTTTTTTTCCACCCTAAAGCCCATAACCCCAAGTGCCTGCTCTTATAGGTGAAGGTGGGCTGATTTTCCTTGTTGCATGGCAATAGCAGAGACAGAAACTATTCTGCTTTTCACAAGTGACATGTTGTGACTAGTGCAATATTTGCCTGTAAAATGTATTCAGCTATAAAAATATTTCTGGCAGTTTTCACCTGGCTGTTAGCAAAGCAAGCAATAGCCAGTGGTCAATGGGTCTGGACATAAAGCATTTCACCTTGATGATGAATTTGGTGTGGGATAACATAAAAGTGGAGAAGTGTCTTGACAGTTCTCTTAAGCTCTTCCATCAAACAGAGTCACCCCATTGCATGGCCCTTCATTACATTCTGTAACCCACAACACCAGGACCGCTTCCTGAGGCAGAGACGATGTTATTCCCCAAGTGTGTCACGTGTTCACTATATTCCTTTGGCCTTTGGAAATTCAGTGGAGCCATGAGACTAGACATGACCTCCTTAATGTGAGCTGAAGTGACACGTACCACTGTGGACTGAGTAGTAAAATACATTCATGGAATCCTTGAATTTCTTCTACTTCAGGGAAACTAGAGGCCTAAGTGTTTCTGAGAGTACGGCTTCATGGTGCAAAGCCTCATCCACACTGGGTTCCTGAGTGATTCTACGAAGCAGAGCCATCTGCACACCCTGCTCATCCCCTTTCATGAATCACAAGCAAGAAATAAACTTCTGTTTTAAGCCACTGAGACTTTAAGGGGTTTTCTTCCAAATGGTCTGACTTGAACATGTGAAACAAAAGCCAAGTTATGGTCAAATTAAAACTAGGGGCAATGGAAAGAATGTGAGCTAAATCTATGCAGCCTTAAAGAAAGATGGAGACTTTACCTCTTTCATGTTTACATGGATGGAGCTGGAACATATTCTCCTTAGCAAAGTATCCCAGGAATGGAAGAAAAAGTATCCAATGTACTCAGCCCTACTATGAAGCTAAATGACAGCTTTCACATGAAGGCTATAACACAACTATAGCACAAGACTCGGGGTAAAGGGCCACGGATGGGGACGGGAGGGGGGAGGTTGGGGTGGAGGGAGGGTAATGGGTCGGGCCACATCTATGGTGCATATTTTTATCTATAATCATAATAAAAAAAAAAAAAGAAAATCAAATTCCATTAGTGAATCAACCTACACCTACAGTGTTAGTTAATGAAGATACAAGGTGAGAACCGTTCTATCTATAAAGTCACCGTTCGTTCTTTCTTTTTTCGACAGAGTTCACTTTGT
>CAUYPK010008437.1:0-10060 GCA_963574355.1 Loris lydekkerianus | reverse complement strand
GGAACATATTCTTCTTAGTAAAGTATCTCAAGAATGGAAGAAAAAGTATCCAATGTACTCAGCCCTACTATGAAACTAATTTATGGCTTTCATATGAAAGCTATAACCCAGTTATAACCTAAGAATATGGGGAAGGGGGAGGGGGGAAGGGAGGGAGGATGGGCAGAGGGAGGGTGATTGGTGGGATTACACCTGCGGTGCATCTTACAAGGGTACATGTGAAACTTAGTAAATGTAGAATGTAAATGTCTTAACACAATAATTTAAGAAAATGCCAGGAAGGCTATGTTAACCAGTGTGATGAAAATGTGTCAAACGGTCTATAAAACCAGTGTATGGTGCCCCATGATCGCATTAATGTACACAGCTATGATTTATTAAAAAAAAAAAAAAGTAAAGCCATGTCTTCAACCCACAGGTAGGTTTATAAGTGGGAAACCACAAAAGGGAAAACTGTACAGATCCCAGAAGGCAGTTAACCACAGAATTGATGTCTACTTTCAGAATTAAGTTGCATGGTCATGAAATAACTTAGCAAATCCCCGATTAAGCAAAAAGAGATGGGCTTACTTAATGTCAAATGTACATACCAACTTTAAGAAAGAGCAAGATATTCTTTCCCTTTCCAGGTACCATGATTCAGGGATGCTGGAAGTCCTGGCCCAGAATTGTAATTTGCCTCAATTTTACATAATATTTGCATAAGAAACTTTCAAGTATGTGAATCCTATGACACAAAACTGTTTCTGCAAACAGATAACTACCCTAAAACTCATGAGTAATTGCTACAGAGACAAGATGGAAAGGAAATTTGCAAATCCCCAGTCCTTGCAAATTTCCAAGCCGGTTAAGTGAGAAAGGAATCTGTTGGAGGTCTGCTCATCACCTGTGGCTTGAAGAACGACAGGTATATTTTCTATCTGGGGTATCCTGTTCCAGGGCCCATGAAATAGAGGTTTGGAGGTATCAATCACTAGAGCCTGGTATTAGTCTGGAAGGAGATCCAAGGAAAATCTCATGAAAAAAAATTTAGCTGTTCTACCCACATTAGTGGGCTGTGGGGTGGGCTGTGTTCAGCTGGGGCCTGAATCACTTTCTGCAGCCTTCAGACTTTCCGATTAACTGTTAATTTCCAGGCGTGGCAGGGGGTAGGAGTAGATGGGGGTGGTGGTCTGGACCTATGCATCTATTAACTTCCACCTTCTACCTCCATAGTCCCACCCCAATCACAGCTTGTTCTCTCAGCACACTGCTCCCCATTTGCCCAGTAAAGCCTCTAGAACTGCCCTGTAGTGGGGTGCTTAAATGCTGCTCTCTGATTGGATAGGAAGGATTGGGGACCTGTCTGACTCTTGTGTCAGCATGGCAGGCATATTGTTTTTATTTAGACTATATCTATGTGTCTGGAGAATTAGAAAAAGCTGATAGAGCTTATGGGAGCCTTAGGGAACCCCTTTTTCTTTATAAGAACAGGTCTTTTTTTATTTTTAATTAGGCTAATGAAAGAAAGAAAAGTAGGTACCAATGAGTGATATAAAGACTTCTTTTCTAGGACTTTCTACTTCAAATAACAGAACCTCCCTCATCCTTCCCATAAGGTGGCATCAGAGCATCTAATAGTTTCTGGAATTGCTCCAACCTCATAGCCTATGAACTATGACCTCCACACACCAGTTTTCCTTCTCTTCCAGCTCGCCCAGGTGGTGACCAGGACAAAGGCTCCTCAATCCAGGAGCCAAATTTGGTCTCCCTTGTATAAGCCAACCCAGCCTCTTGGACGTAAGCCTTCACTGGAAGCCCTGGTAGTGAGTAGGGCTGCTCTATATGGGCCTCTGGCAAGCACCCTCATGATCACCACTTTGCTACTGCACATTGCACTCTTATATGGGAGCTGAGCAAAGAGTCCAAGGCATATAAATGTTGCTTCTTTGGGTACAAATGTCGCTGCTTGACAATTCTGCTTCTTCCTGCTACCTGCAGACTTGCTTGCTGCCTGTTGCCTGTGTTGTCACATTTCTACACTTTGCCACCACCTTTAACTCATACTGGAATAATTCTCCACTGGTTTCATGCCCTACTTTAGAAATGAAAGTTGATATGAGAAATGAACATCATAAGCGTAAATTTGTCTACCAGCACTTTTACATACAGGCTAAAGGTTAATTAATATTGTTAGGTTTGTGACGTTAACCAGTGAACAGTCCAGGAGTTATCTGGTAGAACCCATCTACCCAATTAATTGAGAGTCTGTTATTGAAGACAAAGAATCCTGTGATAAACCACACCTTCTACTAACATTTCACGAAGTGAGAAGTGGGCTGGGCACTGTGGCAGGCACCTGTCGTCGCAGCTACTCAGGAGGCTGAGGCAAGAGGATCTCTTGAGCTCAAGAGTTTGAGACTGCTGCGAGCTACAATAACACCCTGGCACTCTACCTAGGGCAACCAAGTGAGACTCTGTCAAAAAAAAAGAAAGAGGACGGCACCTGTGGCTCAAAGGAGTAGGGCACCGGCCCCCTATATCAGAGGTGGGTTCAAACCCAGCCCTGGCCAAAAAAAAAGAAAAAAAGAAAGAGAGAGAGAAAATCCCTAAGCAAAATAGTTTTTTTAAAAAAAGTGAGAAGTGTTCTATTGCCAAAATAATACATACTTATTATAGAATACCTAAAAAATGCAGAGAAGGAGCATCAAAACTATCTCATTATTCTGAGATAATCTCATTTACTCAAAGATAATCATCATATCTTTAGAGTTTGCTTTTTATTTCTGTCCTTTATTTTTATGCAGATATATTTTTGTTTTACAGGAAAAAATGGGATCATACCATACAACTATGTAGTAGTTGTAACCCACTTTTGCACTAGACTATCTTGATGATCTTCCTATGACTTTGATTAGCCTTCTACGACGTAATTTTCCTGGCTGTACAGCAGCCCATTATGTGGGCATACCATAATTTATATAGCCTGACCCTAATTGGAGTTGTTTCCCTTTTTTTTTTGGTTGGGATGGGGCAGTACTATTAAAATCATGCTGTGATAAATATCCTCAAAAGGAAATCTTCACATACACTTGTGAAATTGTTTCCTTAGGATAAATCCTTAGAATTTAAATTCCTAGATTGAAGGATGTACAACATGCTAAAGTAGCTAACTTATCTTGTCAGCTAAAAGAGCTGTACCGAGTCCCGTTTCCACCAACAGCCTAGGAGAATGCCTATCCCTGTGTGCAAGGATAATAAATTCACTTCGGCTGAGCTTATTTACCATTAGATCCATTGCTTATGAAAGTCATAAAAATAATTAAAATTGTGCATCAATCCTAAAAAATGGTCTGGGTGCCAGGACATCTACATTTAATTTTAAAAATCCATAATAGAAACATAAAAAATAAGACAAAATGAAATTCGAGTTTTGTGATTACGTATGTTTAGTGATGTAAAATCCATCAGTACACATACCTAAAATCTGGTCGTTCTTAGGGGTCTATGACAATAGTTTTGATTTCTTGGCACAGCCTGGCTCTGCGTATAAAAACTTGCCATACTCAGTGCTGCCATTGACCTCCAAGGTGTAGGTAGGACAGGCTGCTTACCCTGAGCCCAAACAGGTTGGTTCCTCCCACTCACCCCCTGAATCCATATGAAAAGGAAAGGGGCAGGGATAAATGTTCTTTTTAAATGTTCTCAATTTACGACATGGTAAAGTGTATACCACATTAGGAAACACATCTATACTAGGAAGAAACATCAGAGAAGTTGTCCTACAATTTGCCAACCCACCTACAAAGTATGCACTTATTAGGACCCTGGTAATGAGGTCACCCTCAAACCCTGAGCAAGACCTTGGGGTTCACTTACAGACCTGCGCACAGCTCCCCTGACCCTCTGTAGGAAGCGTGCAGAAAAGCCAGTGACACCTCAGCTGTTCTGAACTCACCACACCTGCAACCTGAATTAACTGACACTTCCACAGAGACCTGTGTGCCAGGTAAATCCTCACCTTACCTAGCCGGAATACCTTGGCCAAGTTCCTTACTTCCCTGAGCCTCAGTCTCCTCCTCTTTAACCTGGGAATGATATCTGTGAGGATTAACTGTAACAACACGTGCAGCACCCTGCTTGGCGCATGGAACATATCCCAGCTGAGGGTAGCTGTTTTGCAGAGCCCTTCCCAGAGCTAAGAATTTTCTCATGTGAAAGTCGAGGCCAGCGCTGTCCAATAGAACATCCCATGATGATAGGGAAATTCTATTTTGGCTCTGTCCAGCATGGTAGCCACTCCCCGTATGTGGCTATTGAATCCTTAGAGTGCACTTAGTGTTACTGAACTAAATTTTTAATTTAAATGAGTTTAAAATTAAATAGCCACGTGTGGCTGATGGCCATGGTCAAACAGTGTAGCTCCCAGGGGTCCTCAAACTGCGGCCCACGGGCCACATGAGACAGTGTGATTGTATTTGTTCCCATTTTGTTTTTTACTTCAAAATAAGATATGTGCAGTGTGCATAGGAATTTGTTCATAGCTTGTGTTTTTTTTTTAAACTACAGTCTGGCCCTCCAACGGTCTGAGGGACAGTGAACTGGCACCCTGTTTAAAAAGTTTGAGGACGCCTGCCCCTGTTTTGAGCATATGGTCAGAGAGAAGCCAAAATCTCAGCAAAGGTGAATATATTGGCTGAGTGCCTGTAGCTCAGTGGTATGGCACCAACCACATACAGCAAGGCTGGTGGGTTCGAACCCGGCCTGTGCCTGCTAAAAAACAATGACAGCTACAACAACAACAATAAAAATAACTGGGCGTTGTGGTGGGGGCCTGTACTCCCAGCTACTTGGGAGGCTGGGGCAAGAGAATCACTTAAGCCCGAGAGTTTGAGGTTGCTGTGAGCTGTGACGCCACAGCACTCTACCCAGGGTGACATAAAAACACTGTCTCAAAAAAAAAGAAAAGTGAATATGTGGCACTAGGATCAAGGAAAGGGGCAGAGGGGGTGGTCAGAAAAGCAGAGGGATATTCAGAGAGTTCAAGCCATGCTCAGCCCTTGAAGGAAGGGTTGGTGGGTGACAGCAGGAGGCTGGTGGCGCTATCTTCTGCCATGTAGTAGTGGTAACAGCAGCAGTGGTGGTGAGTATAAGGTGGTTTGCAGCTTTGGTGTCACCATTTATTTTGAAAACCAATAGTAAAATAAAAGAAAGCCGCAGAGCAGCACTAAAATCTGCATGTCTTCAGCCAGAGGTTAGGGAGCCTGACTACGGGCACAACAGAGTTTGCAGACCTTGAATGAAATAATAGACAGCAGTTTCCTGGACCTGTCTTCAAAATAATGGGGAGTTTTGGGGAGTGCTTTTGAAAAGAAGAGTGGAGTGCACAGGCATCCTGGGGGACCTGCCCCCTGGAAGAGATCCTTTGGTAAAGCGTAGTTCTATGTTCCCGACCAACTTTACTCTTGATACACTGAGTCACACTCTATCTGGAGACTTTTTAAAAACATATGAACAGTGAATATGAAGCAATCAGGTGGTATCTGGTTAAGTTAAACCACACCACATTTTCAGGAAAGAACAACATTCAAACGTTCAGTTAGGATCTTGGCCAGTGAAACTCTTCCACATCTCCCCACCTGTGCGAGTGTGTTTTTCTTTGACATTTGAGCTGGTTACCCATCTCTGATGTTTTCCTCACTGCCCTTTTTGCCTCCTCACTGAAGCAAAAAAAGAACAGAGCTTTGGCTAATTACTCTCAGATCAAATAATACTGGTTATTGTAATTGGTCATTGTCCGAAAACACTGAGTTCTTCTGAGCCCTGAGGTTGCTTGGCATAGCTTAGTTAGCTAACTATTCCCGGAATGTCTCTATTATCTGTTTTACTTTGCAAAAGAAACTAGGGATTTGTTGAAAGCTGGTAATAAAAGTCTGCCCTGGTCTGCGCGGAGACTGCGTAGAGAGGGCCTGGGAAAGCATGACCTCCATGAATCAAGCGTCTCCCCCCCCCCCCCCCCAATAACCACTCAGTGATGTTATTTGGTTTCTCTGTGTCAGAGAATAATAAACCCACTAGGTTTTCTTGCAGGCCAACACTCCCTGTTCTCAGGGCCTGGGGCATGACTGAGGGACACAAAACAATTTTAATGACCAAACTCAGTGAAAGTAAAATGGTTCATAGAGAAAAACTAACAGACTTGCAGGGAGCTGACTCTCCGAGAGGCATCTTCCTGATCAACCTATGGCTGTTGTTCAGTGGACCGAGGCCCAGGGAACTGGATCCTCAACCTGCTTAGAAACAACTTCCCAGGCTAGTGCTCACCTGTTCCAGACAATCTGAAGGCTCTGAGGCTTAGGCAGCGGGAACCATTCTGGAAAGAACAGTGAGAAGCATTAAAAAACAAAAAGAACCTTAAAATCTTGTTTCCAAAAATATGTTTAAAAGTCTGAAAGCTCTTTTTGGATTGGTTGAGGTTATCAGGTAGGCTAACTAATGATTTTTAAAAGCTCTTCTCACTCTGAATTTTTATGATTCTGTGAAAGTTTAGTATTATGGGGTTAGCTGCATACCTCCCAAATTCATACATGCTGTGGCTCCCAGCTGGGTTTTTCATTTTTTTAGGAGTCGGGGGTCTTACTCTTGCTCAGGCAAGTCTCGGACTCCTGACCTCAAGCAATTCTCCCTCCTCAGCCTCCCACAGTGCTGGGATTACAGGCGTGAGCCACCGCGCCCAGCCCCTTTTCACTTTTATGCCTACTTTCTCAGACTTTTTTAAATTAAAGGCATATAAGGTATTATTGTGTACTTTCAAAAGCCTCTCACTAGTTAGTGATAGTGGTTACAACCTAACCCCAAGTATCACAGACTCTGACCTTATCTGGAAATAGGGTTGCTGCAGATATAGTTAAGGTGAAGTCATTAGGGTGGGCCCTAATCTAATCTGATTTGTATCCTCATAAAAAGAAACACTTTGGACAAGGAGATAGACATGCACCAGGAAAGACGACATGAAGAGATAAAAGAAGACAGCCATCTACAAGTCAGGAGAGAGGCCCGGAACGAACTCTCCATCCCAGCCCTTGGGAGGAACCAACCCTTGATGACACCTCAGTTTCAGACTTCCCGGCCTCCAGAACTGTGAGACAATAATTTTCTTTTATTTAACTCACCCGTCTGCGGTACCCTGTTATAGCAGCCCCCGCAAACTAATACAGTGAGAATATTCAATAAGGTCAACAAACATTTATTTAACATATACTGTGTGCTAAGCATGTGCCAGACGCTGGGGAAAACACAAAAGAAATCAAAGGAAACCTCTCTATGCTTGCAGAGCTTAAAATTCATTTGGGAGAACAAAATATACATACATGAAATGTGACAAAGAATGAGGCAAAGTCTCAAAGACTCAAAAATGGTAAAAAGTAAGGGGAGCTGCTGGGCATAGTGGCTCATGCTTGTAATCCTAACACTCTGGCTGAGGCAGGAGGATCCCTTGAGCTCAGGAGTTCGAGACCGGTCTGAGTAAGAGTGAGACCCCGTCTCTGCTAACAATAGAAAAACGAGCCAGGTCTTATAGTGGGTACCTGTAGTCCCAGCTACTCCAGAGGCTGAGGCAGGGAGGATCACTTAAACCAGGAATTTGAGGTTGCTGTGAGCTAGGCTGACACCACAGCATTCTAGCCTGGGCAACAGAGTGCGACTCTGTCTCAGAAAAAAAAAAAGTAAGGGGAGCTAATTTTATACATTACTTGCAATAAAAATGCAAGTGAATGGTGTCTTGAATAGTTTAAAACAGGCAACAATGAAAATTGTTATTTTCTTTGGAGTGCTTTGTAACATTTACATTTGGATACATGTGTTTCTATTATTCTTAGTATTAATGCTATTTAATCTAAACTAAAACTACCCTGAAAGGGGAGAATTTCTCATTCATTCAAAAATTACTGATTGCTTATTCTGTGTAAGGGTATAAGAGTAGCTTGGGTGGTGGTGGTATAAAATCCCTCTGTTTCTCATTTCAGATTGAGAAAAGACTATTTCTACTCTCATTTAAAATGCCTTATACTTTGGGAGAACTGAACTGTAAATATTTAGCTTTAAAAAAATCTCTTCCTTCAGCTCCTAAGTGAACAGAATAATGCAGAATGTCACAACAAAGCATTTAATCATAGTTGGGCAAAATAAATTATTTTGATAATACTGATATGTATGATAACACCTGCATAGAAAGATTTGGAAGCCTCTCACTAGTTAGTGATAGTGGTTACAGGGTTACCCCTTTTCATTTTTTTAAAAAAATTTCATTGCTTATTTTTAATTTTTATTTCTTTGCTTCTTTTGTGTGTGTGTGTGTGTGTGTGTGTGTGAGAGAGAGAGAGACAGAGTTCCCGCCTATGCCCTACGCAGAGTGCAAGGGTGTCATAGCTCACTGCAACCTCAGTGAGTTTCTTGTTGCCCCAGCTCCACAAGCCACTGGGATTACAGGCTCTTGCTGTGGCTCCTGGCTGGGTTTTTCATTTTTTTAGGAGTCGGGGGTCTCCCTCTCCCTGAGGCAAGTCTCGGACTCCTGAGCTCAAGCAATTCTCCCTCCTTAGCCTCCCACACTGCTGGGATTACAGGCATGAGCCACTGTGCCTGACTCCCTTTCACTTTTATGCCTACTTTCTCAAACTTTTTATTAAAAGCATATAAGGTATTATCGTATAATTTCAAAAGTAATTTCAATTAAAAACTAAATTTATAGGGCTAAGAGTTGTAGAGTGCAAAGAGTGATCAAAAGAGGTGATTTCAGTGAGTTTTCAAGGTCAGATGCAATTAAATGGGACCTGTCTGCTGATGTTTTACAGTTCTAGGGGGGCATTAAGGAAGCATTTGTGAATACAGGTTATTTACTCTCTGTTCAGTACTATTGTGCCTAAATTCAAAATAACCAGTAAAGATAAGAAGATCTGGCATTTGTCTAGTATGTTTATTTCCAAATCACTTTCTGCTGCTTATTTACAGTTTTTGGCTGGCCAAACAAAATTAAAATATTTCCTCATTTAGTCATATCCCAATTTCCAATCAACATAATTAAATCCATTTTAATCCACTCTCATTTTCTGTTTTTCCCTTCTGAGAGCTCGATGCACTGTGTTTTTTTGGCTTTTAACAATTTAATACTTTTCTTTTCTTTTCTTTTTTTTGAGACAGAGTCTCATTTTGTCACCCTTGGTAGAGTGCTGTGGCATCATAGCTCACAGCAACCTCTAACTCCTGGGTGAAGTGATCCTTTTATCTCAGTCTCCTGAATAACTGGGACTATAGGTGCCTGCCACAGCACCCTGCTATTTTTCAGAGATGGAGTCTTGCTCTTGCTCAGGCAAGAGCAGGTCAGGTCTTGCTCGAACTTCTGACCTCCAGCAATCCACCCATCTTGGCCTCCCAGAGTGCTAGGATTACAGGCATGAGCTACCACCCCCAACCCAGAATTTAATACTTTTTCTAACTCTAATGTTCTTGTGGAACACTTGTTGGCAGTTGGCTGAACTAGTGTTTGAATACTGACTCTTCTGCTGAAACCTCACTCAAGATACTTTGACCAAGATGGACTGTCAAGCTTTCTTAACATAAGCTGGAGTATTTGACTCACAAGGATGCTGAAGCAATCCAATGAAATAATGCATATAAAGTGCCTGCTTTGGATCATTAAACAAAATAAACACTACTTGCTTTTCTTCCTCTTTCTTTTTCTTTTCTTTTCTTTCTTTCTTTCTTTTTTTTTACTGTTATTTGCATTTATTTTATGTTGTATCTATTCCCGTGCCATAAGTTTTTGTTTCCTCAGTTTCTTCTGGGATATCTTTTTCTTCTATGCTACCTCTTCTTCTGGTTTGGGAACAATCTGTTCCTTTTCAGTAAGGATCATCTCAATGTGGCAGGGGGAACTCATGTATGGGTTAATGCAACCATGAGCTCTGTAAGTTCGGCGACGCATCTTGGGTGCTTTGTTCACTTGGATATGCTCAATGACCAGAGAATCTACATCTAAACCCTTAAGTTCAGCATTACTCTCTGCATTTTTAAGCATATACAGCAA